>JAGKTI010011607.1:0-26081 GCA_018397915.1 Birgus latro | reverse complement strand
AGGCTACTGCCCCAAACATATAGGCCCTGAAGCCTTTGCCCAGCATCAGACACATTAATGAAAAAAAAATGTATCAAGTCTCCTACTGAGTGTCACTGATCAATGGACACGAGCATACTAATGTTCCTGAGTTAAACACGACATGCGCTGGTGTTAAGTCATTATAGTATTATGTAAATAAAAACATTGAAAACGTTACTCGTACGATGTTACCTCAATGGTATGCGCTTTACCCTCACGTTCTGTTTTTCGGTGACTGGTAACTAACATAGTACTAGTGAGTAGTCTCTGGAACCACAGATCTCATGATTCAACACAGTCAGAAGGTTCTTCATTATGATAACCTGACCCTGGTTGTAATCTATTGTAATTCACTTGGCCCTAGCTTAGTATAATTTGCACAAACCAGGTTTAGTTCAAACTACAGCATCTCTAGTATAACACTGAAAGCTTAAGAATTATTTCTTGTGATGACAAGAAGGGAAACGGAAAGGGCATAAAAATATAACAGCATTTACTGTTTGCATTGTCTATGCCCATGTTCATTCCTTACCAATGAGCAATAATTTTGATTTTTTATCTTACCGAAAAAATAAAAAAAATTTCTTGGTTAAATGAAAAAGTCACAATTACCTTCAGTAAGATAACGCTCTTGAAAGTTTGTTGGCTTAATCAACAATCGACAGTATTTGGCTTAGCAAACACTTCTTAAAGAAAATGAGGTAAGTATATTGTTCATTATCTCCGTCGCTACGAATGACAGGGGGGGGGAGGATGGATTTTAGTTGAAACAACCTGATTAGCTAGAGAGGAAAAAAAGACTTCTTGGGTTCAAGATATTAAAAAGTTAAAGTAGTAAAATATTTAGTACCGATTATGTGAAAAAAGATATATTATTCCAGTCGAATGTTATCCGTATTATGCCAGATTATTCCATTCAACCCATTGATGTATTTTGCATTATATCTTTGCCATCGATGTGACTACCAAATAAGCTAAGTAAATCTTTTTTGGTTGCTTGAGTAAATTATTTCAGACGACCTTGTTGTTTATCATGGTTTTTGAAACCCTCTCACTTGACTTGAGAAATGGATTCCAGTTGGAGATGATGTATGCTGATGATCTGGTGTTTACTGCAGAGAATGAAACGGAGGCGGAGGAAAGATATAGTAAATGGAGAGATGGTACGGGGCACAAGGGCTTAAGAGTAAATGCAGATAAAACAAAAGTGATGATATCTAGGGTTGGTGGCGGTACTCTCAAGGAAGAGGGAGAGTGGCCATGTGCAATTTGCCACAAGGGCGTGGGAAGTAATTCCATCTTGTGCAATTTTTGTGAAATGTGGGTGCATAAGAGTTGTCGTGGTATTAGAGGTAGACTACCAGATAATGTTGATTATAGTGTGCGGTGTGTCAGGGAGAGCAGGTGGAGATTGTCAGGCATGAAAGGATTGAACTTGGTGGTGAGTATCTTGAGTGAGAGTGTGGAAGAGTTTTGTTATTTGGGAGACATGTTATGTGCTGGAGGTCGGACTGGAGCTAGTTCTGTGGCTAGGGTGAGGAGAGGTTGGAAGAAGTTCAGGGAGCTGTTGCCTCTCTTGACATTGAGAGGGTTCTCTCTACATACTAAAGAATCTTTGTATGCAGCATGTCTTATGAGTGCAATGCTCTATGGTAGTGAGACCTGGGCATTAAAGGAAGAGGATATTCGCAGGCTCGAACATACAGAAATGACAATAATTAGGTGGATGTGCAGTGCGTCCGTGAGTGCAAGTCCTGGGGGATGGGGGTTCGGATGGGACTGGAGTGTACTGGTGTTATGATGAGGAAGGGTAGATTGAGGTGGCTTGGGCATGTGGAGAGGATGGGGGATAATAATTGGGTGCAGAAAGTGAGAAGCGATAATACTGGGGGTGGGGTTGCTAGGGGTAGCCCAAAAAAGACCTAGGACGAGGTTAAGTGTGACCTCAGGGATACGGGAATTAACAGAGAGGCGCATGCAAGCATGTTGGAGTTTTTAAAAACGAAACGAAACGAAACGACCTTGAGCTGAAGACATAAGTGGTTAAGATAAGTTACTTCTGAAAATACATAAGAATGTTAGTAATTGGGTGGTTTTGAATTTTATTTCAATTTTATGATATATAATTTGCTGTGCTTATCTCCTGCAACATGGAGGCCATCTTACTGTTGTTTATTTCCACTTTCTTTGGGATCTTTTAATTACCTTGTGGGAGCTTCCAGGTACCGAAGAATTTAATGAAGGCTGTAATCTAACCTTTCTAATTCAAAATTTTTACCGTTAGCTGCAAAGAATTGTCTAATGGTAGTAAGAAGAAAATGTCAACCCTTTAATAGGAACGCACAAATTTATGGCTAAAAAAAAATTACCATTGCAAGAGTTTCTTTCTTTTTATGAAAAAAGGAACAACTTTTACTTCAACATTTCTTTTTATCTCCTTTAGTCCTCATAATACGAGTCTCAGCAATTTTGTTGAAGTGCCTGTGTAAGTCGGCATTGCTCATAATTAATGATGCATCTGACAACCTAAAAAGAAGTGTACTGTATTAGAAAGAGACCTTGTTATTCACAGTTACAGCTTTGGAGGAAAAAAAAAATAACTGCATCCATAAAGCTATACAGTCATTAACATCATTGTTGTGTTTTTTAGTATAGACACAAAATACATTTTTTTGTATAAAAGAACCTTTTGCCTAACACAGATATATTTATTTATACAGCCTGTTTTCCCACTGCATCAATTTCAGATGCAAAAGTTTCTCTTCTCTGTAGCTCCACTTCAGTATACTTTGTACTCGTTGAATATGCCTCACCATTTTTGTGGAGCAAAAGGTTAAAGTGCTAAGGCCATCAACTGATTGGCCTGTATCATTACGTCCTGTATCATTAGGTACTACTGCCACTGAGTCTTCAATTTTTTATCCATAAAACGCGTGAGCATTCATTATAATGTCTGAAAGAAGTGTAAACACTCATAAGAACTGTGTTTCTGTGATGCTGAACTGTTTCAATACCATGTAGTTTCACCATAAACATGTCTCATAACAAATCTGTTAAGCATTATTCAAGCATCTAGTGTAATATATTACACATCATTTGTCATACGATACAAGTATTAAAATTCATGAACAATGTATAGAAAATACAAAAATGGCACAGAACTACTCCTTGCCTTTCAACAGACCACTAAAAACGAGTGCGAATGATAAAGTAAATCAGGTCTGGATGGTACCTGAGAGGCTTTTTTTTTTTTTTTTTTAATGTGTCCGACTCTGGGCATAGGCTTCAAAGCATGGTATCAAGGCCCAGCAGTCCTCCTTCATATCATTCACCTCTACACGTCACCACTTCGGCGCTAACACCCACCGTCCATATTGAACACATGCAAGGACTGTGTCGCACCGCTGCCTAGGTGTCGATATGGTATTTTATCTCGGGAATATCATCCTTCCGTATTTAATACTGAGGGTAGAGGGAACCGCCTCGACACCAGCAACACGCGACTGGTGGCTTCCCTACACGCCACTACACACATGTACTTAGAACTGGGAACTGGAAGAAGTGAAAGAATGATATGGCTTTTCTAGGCTTTAATTACAAAATAGTATTTACAAAAATCTACAAACAATTCTGAGGTATTTCCCACCTCATTTCACTTCATATAAAATGCCGTGTCAAGAAACTGCACATACACATCTACTCTCAATTCACTTTATTACTAACACTATATTAATAAATCAAAGCCCTTATAAAAGTTCTATGCTTAAATGCATTTTATATATATAATCCCATAATAAATTCCGGTGCCGTCATAACAAAGCACTCTCTTTAATCACTCATATGTACAAAGTTACACTATTACCTTAATACAGGAAAAACACATTTAAATATGTAAAGTCTTCTCTCCTTCCGTTTCTAACTAGGAGTCCTTTTTTCCAGTCCCAGACGACAGACAAATATAATAGCACTGTCCACCAGTTGTACCCGCGATTACACAAGCATGTACTTTAACTTGCTATTACTAGAAGTGCTTTCATTGCTGCCCCTTGGAACGTTTACTCTCAGCTACACAGCGACGTCTCCGCGCCAGGCTACGTCAGGCTGCGTCCTTTCGTCACGATACCCGCCAGAGCTCTGCTCTATCCTCTAGTCTCAACTGAGGTCTGTACCCCTGTCTGGCCTCAAGGGTTGCCGATGTTCACCAGCAGGTCACATGGTTACGAGGTGGGTGATGGCTTCACCCACTCATCCACCGCCCTCATTCACATATCACCCGCCGCTTCATCCACCGTAGAGGCCCTATCAGACTCGCTGTGTCAGCTCACGCTCTCACGGTCTGAACTGCCTAGCCAGCACTTTTCCTGTATAAACAACTTGACCAACACCATCATTACTCCTTCTCTCTATCTCTCCCTCCTCCTTCCTCCATTTAGTTCTTCCTCTCAACCTCCCTTCCTTATTCCACCTCTCTACATTGCCCACAGCTGTACACAGAATCCATCGAACCTCTATTCTTTCCCCCCTGTCCGTGTTTCGCTCTAAACTCGCACCCAGCAGGTATAGTTGCTTCCACACCTGCTACAGCTGCGTGTCTGCTTACACCTGCCTGAGGGGATGCTTGTCGGCTTCCCGACATTTCTCCCCCCAAAGACGAAGTCACACGTCCTCGTCGTGAGTAGGGTATGGCGGGGTTCTGTGCACATCGACATCTGAGTATGGACTCAAGTCTGCAACATGTACACCCACAGCCAGTAGTGTAACACTTATAAAGGATATATGCGGACAGGAGAACCAAAAAGAGAGCAATCCCAGCATGGACATAGTACCAGAAAAAGGTGGAAGAACCGAAGGGTTTGAGAGGTTCAGTCAACTGCAACTGACTTTGATATTTAAGGAGGTCATCCAGAAACAGACGAGTAATGTTAAGGTGAGGTCCTAAAGTGGGTTAGTCCTTTATAGCTGTAAGTTCAGCATGGGTGAGTGAGGTACTGAGGTTAAGGAGATGGGGGTAAACAGTGAGCTTAGTTTCTATAGCAAGAGTTGCATAAGCAGGAAGAGTCAAGGCTTCACTGTGAGCACTACAGCCATCTCCCAAGACCAATTTACCTACTCCCTTAACAACTTGCACCGTCTTCCTGATGGGATTCACAGCACACTTCAACGTGAAATACAGAGACTGGGCTGTAGAGTAGCACCAGTAATTTTGCAGCTTCACAAAAACTGGACTGAATGAAGTTAAGATCTCTTTCCTACAGAGCTTAGTGGCATTGTTTCTGTTAAGAAAAGAATCACTCTCACAAGATGGGGTCGCGACATGATAGACGGATCCCAATGGTTCACAGATCACCAAGTCCTGGTGGTCCCTGTAACTGGCGAAATCTTGAAACAGCACATAATGAAGGCGATCTTCCGTGAAAGCAAGGAAGTTATACTGGTGGAGTACTCTCACGTAGACCTCCGTAGCAGGCACACTGTAAGGAAGTGAGGTGATCCTAAAGATGTCAAATACATCAGAAGGGTCACCCAACACTGGTATTAGTAAGTAAAAGCACACAGCTGACATGTAACCTCGAGGTACAACTTTGATGATGTCACGATACAGTGCTAGATATTCTGGCCTCGCTGGGAAAAGTAAACCCAGCTCCTTGAGTGATATATTCCCCAATAATTCCAACAAGATTTTGTTAGGGACCATATCTAGACTCAGCCTAGCCTGGAGCATTTCTTGAATACCCAACTTAATTCTAAAATGATCAGCTATGATGTCAGACAGGGCGAGTTGGAGGTTAAATAAAGACAGGGCGAGTTGGAGGTTAAATAAAGCCTCATACATCTTCACTTCATTCTCCAACTCTAAGGTCTTCAGTGAATACAATCGTATAATACTGTAAGAAATATTTGCAGCCTTCTGTATCTTCAACAGTGCTGCCTGCATGTGTGATACGTTTCGAATTGTGGCATTCAATACCCTGGAATGAACATTTAATACTGACCTCTCCTTCTCTGACATCGTCTCAAGGCTCCCTAATCTAGCATGAATGTCATCAACTTGTTGCTGAGTAGCTGTTCCAAACAAAACATTGGCAAACTGCCCCAATATGTCGATCGCACCCCGTCTGGAGCGACGACTCCCTGGATGATCTGACATGAGATAGTCCATATAATTGCTCAAATCCTGATAGCGAGTATCAAATTCAACTTGAAATGCATGCACAGTAGTCCGTAATGAAGCAACTAGAGCGCTGCCATTATCCATGTGGCCTATATTCCACAATATGGCATCACTCAAGTCGCGAGCAACATGCAAAGGTTGGAACAACTCCTCCTTATTAAGTACAACTGGAACTACATAGTTATTGCCTGTAATCATCAAACGACCCGCAGATGAAAACACCAATCCCAAGTTGGCAGGTGTCTCCTCTCGTGGTCCTATCGATTCCAATTGGGATGGACTCACCCAAACCCAAGCAATCATCTGCAAGAGATTTGTAAAACTATAACCACAAGTTCACCTGACTATCATTTATTCACTTAGTAAAAACTACATGTCTCCTGTGTTGTCCTCAGTCACTTCAGTCTGTGTTTCAGTCACACCAGGTGCCTCTGCTTATGCAGTCTGATATTCAATAGGTCTATCCATACACAACGGGTAGTCTGGGACACTAGAATGTGACCGCAGACTGTATCTACAAGGTGGTGGGATGTGAGGTGTGGCGTGATGTGGGGGAGTGGTAACTGGCCCTGACTCAGTGGCGGCTGGCAACAAATCCTCCGAGTTGCCAGTTCCACCATTACCTGTAGCCTGACTTACTTGTGGACGAGGCAAACTGAAGTCAATTACAGGCCCTGGGATACCTTCTTCCTCATGTATTTCCTCACCTGCACCTTCCCCTTCATCCCCAGTCTTTCCACCTTCATGAATAGGATAAGCCATTCTTGCATTACGATTTTGTTTCTTCGTAATACACTCCTCCTTGACCACCTTCACTCTGTCAGTGTGTAAAGTGGTTACTTTCCCCCCTTGTATAGGACGAACCTTGATAACATCATTTACCCAATCAACCACACGATAGGGTCCTGAAAACAAAGGTTGCAATTTCCTCGCCACCCCCCTGGCAGGAAGTCTTCACATAGACACGGTCCCCTACCATAAGTGGTTTCATTATACATCGCTTTGCCCTTCTGTTCTCGTTCTCTGTGCTCGCGCGATCGAGAAAGTCCTGGCATCTTTCGAAAACCTTTGTCGCCATGGCGGCAAATAAATTAGGTATATCCTCAAGGTTGTTCTTCAAAGATGGGTCCTGCACTACATGATAAGGCACCTGTGGGTCCCTGAGAAACAGCAAGAAGTAAGGGGAATCACGGATAGTCCGATTATATCCAGAGTTATAAGCCATCATCGCAACTGGTACCATTCTATGCCAGTGATTAGCGTTCTGATCCACCATAGTTCGTATTATTTGTATGATGGTGCCATTTGCCCTCTCCACCAATCCATTAGAGGATGGGTGATAAGGAGTAATGTTCACATGTTTCATATGCAACAACCGTGCCAATTTCTGAAACACCTTGTTAACAAATTCAGTTCCCCGATCCGTGACTAATTGTTGTGGAGTTCCGTAAATACAAATAACTCGCTCCACAAACTCCCTAGCCACCTCTTCGGCAGACTTAGACTTTAATGGTTCCGCGACGAGAAATTGAGTCATCGCATCAATGAAAGTTAAGACATAATAATGCCCTTCCTCTGATCTATTTAGTGGACCAATCAAATCCATGTGACACCTGACCCATGGGGCAGTGACATCGGGGAAACGGAGAAGCGGGCCTGGGGCGTCCCCCGAACGCTTCGAACGTATACACTGGGTGCACCGTTTGCAAAATTCCACGACATGTCTCTCCATCTGAGGCCAGTATGCAAACCATCTCGCGCGAGTTAAAGTAATCTTGGTTCCACCATGACCAGATAACGGTAAGGAATGAGGAAGTCTAAGTGCAGACTGAACGCTATCTTCTGGGACTACAATTTGGAATACTTCCCCTATGTCAAATGACCAACTCTCCTTCTTATAGAGCAAACCGTCAGGCAACAAATGAAAGCAGTCTAACTTTGCTGGCAATTTTGTTACTCCGTAGTCTCATTCCGCAAATAACTCTTTAATCTCCCCCAAACTGGGTGTGCATCTTGCTGTCGCCTTATCTCAGTGACATCCCAATCTATTGTGTCTATTTCCACAGTGCCTGAACTCACAAGTAATGCAACTTCATCTTCATCACTAGACTGAGTCGTTCTCAACCGGGATAGAGCATCCGCTACGACATTCTGTTGCCCTGGTAAATATTCAACCTTGATGTTGTATTCGGCTACCTGGATTTGCCATCTTGCAATCCTCCCTGAGGCCGCATTTACATTAAACAACCAAGTAAGAGGTCGATGATCGGTCTGAATCAATATCTCATAACCCAAGGTAAGCGGTCTGTTCACCTTCAACCCATAAACAATGCTCAGCGCTTCCTGCTCTATCGTAGCATAGTTCAACTCTGCCTTGTTTAGAGCACGGCTGAAAAAAGTCAGTGGCCGAAGGAACCCTTGATCATCTTTCTGTTGCAAAACTCCGCCAATCGCCGTACCGCTGGCGTCCGTAGTCAACACAAAAGGTCTATCAAAGCGAAGAAAAGCTAGCAATACATCTTCCGCTAACCTTCGTTTAAGCTCACAAAACGCACGGTGTGCCTCCACACTCCACTCCACGCGCTGCTGTGTGTTCTTCACATCTCTTTTCCCACGAGTAAGTTTCGTGAGTGGTGCTGCTATCTGGGAGAAATTTTCCACAAACCGGCGATAATAATTCACTAACCCCAAGAAACTCTGGAGTTCTTTCAAAGTACTAGGAACCGCAATACCTTGGATTGCACAGATTTTTTCTGGCTGAGGGCGTAATCCCTCAGTGGTGATGACATGACCTAAGAAGGATACCTCCTGTTTAAAGAAACTACACATTGGCAATTTAATAGTTAACTTTGCCCCTTCAAGACGTCCCAAGACCTCATCTAGGTTATGTACATGAGCATCAAACGTCTTTCCATAAATGATAATGTCATCCAAAAAAGTATGGGTTATCTTTCCCGTGAGACCAATCATGACTTCATTAATTATACGCTGGAAAGAAGCCGGCGCATCTTTTAACCCAAAAGGAAGGTTGCAATACTCCCAGTGCTCTTCAGGTTAGGAAAAAGCCGTAAGAGGCCTAGACTCCTCATCCAAAGATATCTGGTGGTAACCCTGCTTCAAGTCTAAATTACTGAAGTACTTATTCTCACCTAACTGTGAAAGAATATGCTCAATATTGGGCAAAGGGTAAGGATCTGTAACTATCTGCTTATTTAAATGTCTAAAATCTACGCAGATCCGCAAACCACCATCCTTCTTAACTACTGGAACCAGTGGCGAAGAATAAGGTGAACGAGAAGGCCTGATAATCCCCTGTCTATGTAAATCCTCAAGTTGCTTACGTACTTGATCATGCCACTTTGTCGGTATACGGTATGGCCTACGGTTTACTACCGGTCCATCCGCTCATATGTGATGATAGAAGGAGGGTGAGGTCATAAGCGGGTCCTCGGGAAGTGCAAACACACTTGGGTGTTTCCTTATTAGCCTTTTTAATGCTTCGTTTTCTCGGCTTGAAGGAATGGTTATCTGATCTACTTCTGTGTACAGTTTCCAGAGTCTATCCTCACTCATTACACTAGTGATCTGATCTCCCTCTGGACTTACTTCCTCCTCCCACCTAACTTCTTCATAAGGGGATACAGTACCTACCTTAAATTCTCCATCTATAAATATCCGGTCAGGGGTTAAATTCGCATATGCAACAGTAAAACATGTTCCTTCCCCTGTTGCCCCATTATCCACTGGACTTACAATGCCGGACCACAACATTGCCGCAATTGAACTACCAGTGTTTGGCATAAACATTCCTACCTCCCACTCACTTAACGCTGTCTTTAACGTTATTGCTCCATATGTATAAGGTTCCAGAATGTCTGTCCCATTTGTGACACACTGACTTGTCACAAAATCCACTTCCTGTTCCTTGGATGAAGGAACTATCTCAGTTATCACAAAGGAAGGATTGAACTCTACACGAGAAACACTCCCTCCCTCGGTCACCAAATCAAGTTCCTCTTCCCCGACTTTTATACATAGCGGGTTGGCGGTGATACTTAGGCTGTGTGCGAATATGACATCAACTCCCCAAATTATGGAAACGGCTGAGGGTAAGTCCCTCACTACCACAAATTCCTGATCATATTTCCTATCACCTAACTCTACCTGGAAATTCACCAATCCCAATATGTAAATTGCATCACTGCTAGCGGACACCAACCCACCGCCTCGTTAAGGTCGGAGATCAGTATCAGGCCCTGACGCAATTTCATAGGTCTGTTGGCTAATCAAAGATTTACAAGCTCCTGTATCCAGGAGTATCTCACAATGTAAATTCCCACACATGCCTCTAACCACCGCCAACTTCGCTACTCCATCACTTGTTGTGGCAATGACTAAGTTCCCCAACCCGATTCGTCTGGCTTTTTTTTTTCTTCCTCGGGTGACTTAGTCCTTTTCCCATTACACTGATCTGTACTATGCGTAGTACTCTGAAATTCCTTGCATCTAGCTACTGACTGTCCAGGATTATCCACACGGACCGCACAGTGCTCAGCACGATGTCCCGTCATGAAGCAACGAAAACATTTAATCCTTTTCCTCTGCTCCTGTGACAAATGGTCGTATTTCCCTCGTTGGAGGGGCCTGTCCGCACGACACCGTTTGGCGAAGTGCCCTGGCTTCCCACACCTACGGCAATCATTATTATCACGGGAAGTGGCACCGCGTGAACTCTGCTGAGTGTCTGTGCCGCCACTCGCACTCGTACGATTTCTCGCCCCAGTGTTCGGCTGAACCTTTGGCCTAGGCGACACACTAACACTGCCTGCACTCGGGTTCACACTAGCAATCATTCCCTGTCGTCTTTCTTTCAATACATTTTCTTCTGACAGAGGCGAATTCGTCTTCTCTGCCCACTTGACTCCTTCCTTCGCTATCTCTACTGGGTTTCGGTACGTGCTCTGTGGAATATGTGCAACATACTGCTTAGGAAACATGTCCAGAAAATTATTAACAATGATGAGATTCACTGATTCCCGGAAGGTGTCACGTAATGTAACAATCCTATCCCCCAGGCTCTGTAACCTGTAGAAGTAGTGAAGTGGAACTCCCCTGGGGTTCCACTTCGCCGTAAGTAACTCCCGGTGTAACGTTTCTAGACTTTCCTCAGTGTAATATTGGTCCTTCACGCGACCTTTGAAACTATCCCAGTCATCATTAGAGTCCCGGATTAAAATCTCCATAATCTCTTGTGCAGGACCGAGTGAAAACGTCCTAGCTACCTCCATTCTCCCCTTCGTAGTCCACTTTGAAGTATCATTGGTCCTCATCTCTATATCACTTAACCAGATCATAACATCTGGATCCAATCGTTTTCCTGGATATGTCGGTGAGGAGCGAAACTTTGAACTACAAAAATATTTCATGGCCCCCAATTGTTGTATGGGATTCTTACTATTATCTGAGATGGCCTGGGATAATTGCTGAGATAATTGAGCAATATCTGCCCTAGTAGTGCTCGAAGAGGGAGGGTTAACAGGTGTTGAAGTCATTTTGTCAGAGTCTTCTGTCAGGATCGTCAGAAACAGAGTCAAAACCAACAGAAACAGAGTCAGAATCGTCTGAATCAAGTAATTCCTCAACTGGGTTTAGATCGTCCTCCCAATTAAAATCACTCATTTACAGAACAAATTAAAAAAGAAGAATATTCACTATTCACTATTTCTTCCTTCCAGTTCCCTTAAGTTGTTTCCTTTAATTACTCAAAGTTGGGAATAACAATTAATATATCGCTGCTACCAAAGGTTGCAGCAATGTTATCCCACTGTTATCCCAAACCGCTGCTACCAGATGTCGCACCGCTGCCTAGGTGTCGATATGGTATTTTATCTCAGGAATATTATCCTTCCGTATTTAATACTGAGGGTAGCGTGGAACCGCCTTGACACCAGCAATGCGCGACTGGTGGCTTCCCTACACGCCACTACACACATGTACTTAGAACTGGGAACTGGAAGAAGTGAAAAAATGATATGGCTTTTCTAGGCTTTAATTACAAAATAGTATTTACAAAAATCTACAAACAATTCTGAGGTATTTCCCACCTCATTTCACTTCATATAAAATGCCGTGCCAAGAAACTGCACATACACATCTACTCTCAATTCACTTTATCACTAACACTATATTAATAAATCAAAGCCCTTATAAAAGTTCTATGCTTAAAAGCATTTTATATATATAATCCCATAATAAATTCCAGTGCCGTCACAACAAAGCACTCTCTTTAATCACTCATATATACAAAGTTACACTATTACCTTAATACAGGAAAAACACATTTAAATATGTAAAGTCTTCTTTCCTTCCGTTTCTAACTAGGAGTCCTTTTTTCCAGTCCCAGACTCCAGACAAATATAATTGCACTGTCCACCAGTTGTACCCGCGATTACACAAGCATGTACTTTAACTTACTATTACTAGAAGTGCTTTCATTGCTGCCCCTTGGAACTTTTACTCTCAGCTACACAGCAACGTCTCCGCGCCAGGCCACGTCAGGCTGCGTCTTTTCGTCACGATATCCGCCAGAGCTCTGCTCTATCCTCTAGTCTCAACTGAGGTCTGTACCCCTGTCTGGCCTCAAGGGTTGCCGATGTTCACCAGCAGGTCACATGGTTGCGAGGTGGGTGATGGCTTCACCCACTCATCCACCACCCTCATCCACATATCACCCGCCGCTTCATCCACCGTAGAGGCCCTATCAGACTCGCTGTGTCAGCTCACGCTCTCACGGTCTGAACTGCCTAGCCAGCACTTTTCCTGTATAAACAACTTGACCAACACCATCATTACTCCTTCTCTCTATCTCTCCCTCCTCCTTCCTCCATTTATTTCTTCCTCTCAACCTCCCTTCCTTATTCCACCTCTCTACATTGCCCACAGCTGTACACAGAATCCATCGAACCTCTATTCTTTACCCCCTGTCCGTGTTTCACTCTAAACTCACGCACAGCAGGTATAGTTGCTTCCACACCTGCTACAGCTGCGTGTCTGCTTACACCTGCCTGAGGGGATGCTTGTCGGCTTCCCGACAGCTGTCTCATACAGGACTGGTGTATTGGTATTAGCAGGGGTAGTTTTACGACATGTCGGCGGGTCTCCTGGTAAATCAGTAAAGCCTGATTTAATGAAACTGAAATCCTTAAACTGTTCACTGCTCCAGCGGTAATTTGAACCTGGGTCCGTTAGGACTGCAGGCCACCTCTCCACCAATTGAGCCACCGCCTCCCCCAAACTGACTGACTCATGCTGCCATCTGTTGAAATCCGACACCAAGGCAGGGTCTACAATATTGCCGAGCAGCCAGGAATGAGTTCCTCTTTTCTGTATCTCCGCTTCAGTATACTTTGTCTCTTTCTATCTATCTATTGCCAGACGCCTCAATCCCATTAGGGGTGACCACAAACAAATCGCCTCCATGTCGCTCCGCACAATGTCACGTCACAGCCTTGCTCCCAGCTCACATCACCCTCTCTCATATACCTCTTAACTCCACCCCCCCATATCCTTGGCCTCCCCCTCCTCCACATCACTCGGATACACTCACCTCGTTTGTCTCTCACTCTCCATCCTCTCCACATGGCCAAAACACCTCAACGTATTTCTCCAAGCACTGTCTATCATAACTTTACTCTTGTTAACCTTAACTTTCAGATTCACCTCTTACACACTGAATGAGTTGGCGACAGTGTGTAAGAAGAGAAATCTGAAAGTTAATGTAAACAAGAGTAAAGTTATGGTGACTGAGAGGATTGAAGTCACGGAATGCACAGTGAGGTTGGATGGTGAGGATATGGAGAATGTGAGTGCATTTAAGTACTTGGGCAGTGTGATGACTAAGGATAGGAGTTTTGGTGATGAAGTGCTTGAAAGGGTACAGCAAGGAAAGAATGTTGTTGGCTCACTGACAGCATTGATGAGAAATTAGTGAGGTGAGTATGGAAGTTAAGAAGTCACTGCATGATCTTGTGATCCCTACCCTGACGTATGGAAGCAAGGCGTGGACGTTGCTAGAGGGGAACAAGTGAAGAGTGAGAGCAGTGGAAATGAGTTACCTGGGAGGAGCATGTGGAGTGACATGGAGGGACAGGTTGACGAATGAAGAAGTGAAGGAACGTTGTGGGGTGGATGTGGATGTGACTGAGAAAATTATGATAAATACACTGAGGTGGTTTGGACATGTGGAGAGAATGGAGAATGAAAGACTGAATAAGAATGTGAATATGGGAGAAAAGGAGGGAGGGAGGGAGGGAGAGAGGGGGAGGGGGAGACCGAGGATGAGGTGGAGGGCTGGAGTTGAGAGATATATGAGGGAGAGGGGAATGTGTTGGGGGGAGGGCAGTCAAATGGTGGGTGACAGACCGAACTGGAGACGTTTTGTTTACGGCCACCCTTTGGGGGATTTGGGCGTCGGACTATAAATAGACAGACTTTCTATCACATCCACGTCCACGACACAGTGCTCCTTCACTTCTTCATTTGTCAGTCTGTCTCTCCATGTAACTCCATATGTTCCTTTCAAATAACTCATTTCCACTGCTCTCAGTCTTGACTTGTGTCTTTCCAACAAGGTTCAAGCTTCACTTCCATAAGTTAGAGTAGGTATCACAATACTGCCATTCAGTTACATTTTTACTTCCATACTCATTTACCTGTTCTTTATCACAGCTTTCAGAGAACCAGCTACCTTTCTTCCCTATTGTACCCTTTCAAGCACTTCACCCTCTAAACTTTCATCCTTACTCATCACACTGCCCAAGAACTTAAATGCACCCACATTTTCCAGTTTCTCTTCATCCAACCTCACTGTACAGCCAGTGACTTCATTTTCTCAAACACCATAACTTTACATTTCCATATATTCACCTTCAGATTCTGTTTCTTACACAAACTCCCAAACTCATTCACCAAACCTTGCAGTTCTCCTTTGTCTTAACAGTACAGTAACATCTGCAAACAATAGTACTGGGAATTTCTAAACACAGCCCTTTCTCATTAGGGTCACTTCAACATTGTTGCCTTATCTTGTATCTCTTTTATTACTCTATCCATATACAGATTGAACAACCATACGGACATGACACATCCCTGTTTCAATCCAATCTTTAAAAAGAAAATTTCACTCAGTTCACTGTCCACTTGCACTGCAGCCTTAGCACCATCATACATACTCTTCCCAGCATTCAGCAACTTCTCATTTACTCCATATATCCTTAATACTTTCCACAATCCTTGTCTATCCACTCTGCCATATGCTTTCTCCAAATTCATGAAAGATGCATACAGCTTCTTATACGTCTCTAGAAACTTTTCCACTAAAGACCCAAGAATGTATATCTGATATACACAACCTCTTCCTTTCCTGACACCTCCTTGTTCTTCACCAAGTAATTCCTATGTTATTTCCCTTACTCAGCCAGTAAGTACGCTACCATATACTTTTCCTATTACACTGAGAAAACAAATGCCTCTGTGACTGCCACACACTCCTTTTTTCCCTTTTCCTTCATACAGGAGAATAATTACACCTGACTTCCAATCCACCGGGACTCTAACTTCCTCCCAGGCCAAACTGCACGTCTTCAAAGTATGCCTTGTACTCCTTGAATATGTCTTACCATTTTTGTTGAGAAAAAGTTTGCGATTCAAAGTGTAAGTGTGAGTTTGACGGAGACATCAGCCTCTCCAGCGGAGGCCACAGCGCCAAGACTGAGACCTAACAGGAGAAGCAACAGAGGCCCCTGCATATGAGTTAAAGTTAGGCTTCTGAATCTGGATGAGGAACTGTCTGATACCTCTGGCCTCAACTCTTGCTTCAGTTCATCCCATTGCTTCATTCTTCGTTCTTGGGAAGCTGCTTCCAAGGTTTCCTTCTTGCACTGCTCATACAACCCAGCCTGAATGTGACACAAGAGAGACATGTATTAATATAAGAACACTGTATTTCATAACATAAAACATTTAATTAATGGTTTTGCAATATGACAACCAAAATTTGCTCATTCTTCTCATTCTTCCTTTTGACTAATGACCTACGATTTTCCCAGCTTCACAGGAACTCACTGCAATGAATAGCTGAAGGCCATCTACCTTAACAGCTGTCTACGTTAAGTTTCTAGGTGATGAATAAAGCAGTCTGTAATAAGCTGGAACTAAATTACTAATGCTGTATTCTCTGCCCAAATGTAAACCAAAAGATGTTTTTCCCTAATTTTAGATGTCTTAGGTTCATCTTCAGATCTTTAAAACTGCCTAACGGTTGCCAGCATCCAGTGCAAAGTAAGGTAATTCGCAGCCAAAGAGTTAACTTTTAGGATGCTGTGTATTTTGTACGGCAATTAGCGAAACGGATCAATATATAATTGAATAGATTTCTTACCTCCTAAGATATCCTCATTTTTTACCCTTGCTATCAACAGACGATCTTCATCACGAGAGTTTTAAAACCGGATGAGTGAGATATGGCCTTCATAACCCCTTTCACTGTAGATGTCTTTTACAAAATAATAAAATAGCTTGAAACCAACAAAAATTCATTTGGAAATACGCCACCGAATTTAAGGACTATACTGTTAGTAATGAGTTGATACAGATGCACAAATGCAAGATAACAGGAGGATTAAAAAATAGAAATAAATAAAGTAAAACGTGTAAGAATGATGGAGAATGGATGGACGTCCAAAAAGTTTCCAGCAGTCAGTGAATCTCTCTGCATACTCTACTTATTACGCTGAAACTTGTTCTTCTAAAGTAATGGGCAAGTATTCCCGTCAGCTGAGAAAGCTCCCTGACATCTTTACGTAAGCGATATATCTTGCTTATTACGCTTTACTGTCCCCTTATGTGTTACATAAAACCTTCCAATATCGGCATACTCTGGACAGGTAATGGATAAAAGGATGTTACCCAGCCATACCCAAAAATACATCTCTAAGATAAAGGAGTTGGGGAGCTTCTATAAATGGCGAAAATACAAGCAATGATGTTTACAGAGTGGCGGTGCACATAGGCGAATGATTCTGCTATGATGTCTGAAGAGGTTTTTGCACAACTAATCTCTTGATACCTACTTGAACTATAATCCTAATTTTCTAATCCTGTGCTGGATTATAAAGAGCATTGGGTGGTACTGGCCAAGCGATCAGCAGCATCAGCACACTCTACTGGGCGGTTCCGTCTAGTCTGACGAAGTGTTGATTGAGGGTCATTTGCAAAGTCAGACACTCACCAAGATGAGCAAGCCTGGAGGTAACAAATAATCTGTCCTTACAAGGGAACATTAGTCAAATTTGACGTTAATTTTTTAGTTACATATTTGTATTATATTCGTGCTATCATCTATCTTCACAAAATATTGTCACAAAACCATTTGCGGTTCATAAAATGCTCTTGATTGGCTTGCTTGAAGAAGTCCATTATTACCGGAAAATGATACTATGATATACCATAAGCCTCTCGCTATTAGGACGACATTTTTGCTACTTTTTTCCTACCGTGTATACCCGCGACATTGTGATGATTGTCATATACAAGACTTGAGGCCTTTCTGGATGCGTACACCATAAGATAGTAAGTGGAACCACTCAATATTGGAAAATGAGAGCAATATGCTCTGTTAAACCCTTTAGTACCTGTCACGACTTTCCTAGATCGTAACATTAGCATGGTAACTCGTGACTGTTTAGCATTATAGGTGGAATGCTTGAACAGTTTTGAAATCCGTAGAATTTCGCTCAGTCTGTTAAGCACTCGCTTTTGCACTCACATTTGTATCAAGTTTTCAAAACTTTCGTCATTGTCTCGTGAGTGACCGTATTTATGTACAGACGGTGCATTAGACTGAGCGACATTTTTGTGAATTATTGTTCTCACGTGCTTGCCTCTCTAACCGTTGCTGTTCCTCCATCACTTCCCCTCTCAGACTTCCTCATGCCTGGCATTAACATTTCTTCAGCTGACGTATTTTCTGCCACCACTGGCCTCAATATTAAGAAGGCATATGGGCCTGATGGAGTCCCTCCTGTTGTCCTCAAAAACTGTGCTTCTGTGCTTACACCCTGCCTAGGTAAACTCTTTCGCCCTTGTCTCTCAACTTGTATCTTTCCTTCTTGCTGGAAGTTTGCTCTCATTCAGCCAGTCCCAAAGAAGGGTGACCATTCCCAACCCTCTAACTATCGTCCAATTGCTTTAACATCCTGTGTATCAAAAGTTTTCGAATCAGTTCTTAACAGAAAAATTTTAATGCATCTTTCCTGTCACAACCTTCTTTCTGATCGTCAGTATGGGTTCCGTCAGGGACGCTCCACTGGCTATCTTCTCACATACCTTTGGTCATCCTCCTTTCGGGACTTTGGCGAAAGCTTTGCCATTGCACTTGACATCTCAAAGACTTTCGATCGAGTCTGGCATAAATCTTTGATTTCCAAACTGCCCTCTTACGGTTTCTATCCTTCTATCTGTGCCTTCCTCTCTAGCTTCCTTTCTGGTCGTTCTATAGCTGCTGTTGTAGACGGCCATCGTTCTTCTCCTAGACCTAACAACAGTGGTGTTCCTCAGGGCTCTGTCCTATCACCAACTCTCTTTCTTTTATTCATCGATGACCTTCTTAGCTGTACATCTGACCCTATCCACTCAAATGCTGATGATTCCACCCTTCACATTTCCATTCGATTTCCGCAACGTCCATCTCAGCAGTTACTTCAGCAAACAAGGGATGAGGCTATGGCACACCTAATGTCTGACTTGGCTCATATCTCTGATTGGGGTAAAAATAATCTTGTTATTTTAATCCATCAAAAACTCAGTTCTTACACTTATCAACCCGACGAAATCTTCCTCAGGATTACCCATTAATGTTTAATAATGTCCAGCTCAGTCCTGCATCATCCTTGAACATGCTAGGGGTTTCATTCTCTCGAGATTTGTCTTGGAAAAAACATATTACATCTCTTGTGAAATCTGCTTCCAAGAGATTAGGTGTGCTGGGCCGACTCCGAACTTTCTTTACCCCTGCACAGATGTTGACCTTGTACACGGGTTTTATTCGCCAGTGTATGGAGTACAACTCTCATGTGTGGGGAGGCTCCCCACACCCAGTTCTTCTCAATAGGGTGGAGTCAAAGGCTTTTCGTCTCATTAACCCTCCTCCCCTTATGGATTCCCTTCAACCTTTGTCTCTTCGCTGCACTATTGCTTCTTTATCTCTCTTCTATCGCTCTTTCAATGGTCACTGTTCCTCTGAACTGTCTGCTTGCATCCCTCCACCTCTACGACGGGCACGTAGTACCCGTCTAGCAACAAACTCTCATCCCTTTTCTGTCCAACTCTCTAATGCAAGAGTTAACCGTTACTCCCAGTCCTTCATTTATGCAACTGGTCAACTCTGGAACTGTCTCCCTCTGTCTGTATTCCCTACTTCCTATGATCTCCAATCTTTCAAACGCAGTGTGTCCAGGCATCTCGAAATGAATGGATCTTGAATTTGGCTCTCTTTTGTATTGTTTTAACTTTTTCTTGGAAGGAACAGTATGCGGGCCCTGGCCTTTGGTTCCTTCTTCCTTGCATTAAAAAAAAAAAAAGTCCCGCCCATTTCTCACACCCCCTGTGTTGGGCAGTACGAAGTTAAGCCAGTCGTTTTTGACAGTCACGGAGGTAGGAGTGTCGTGCCCAGAGTTGGAGCAATTGCCTCATTGTAGCAGCTTCAAGTCTCCTGCAGTATCGGCGGTTCCTGAATCTTCCCACAAGGTTGGTGATCAGCTGTAGCAGATGTCAAGCGATAGCAACGTTTCGAGTAGTTACAGACACCCAGTCTATTCGCAGCTATGATCTCATCTCCACTGACCAATATTTCTTTTTTGTTTCTCTAGGCTTAAGGTTATTTAGCTATTGAGTTTGAGTGCGTGATTGAGAATATTCCCTTGCTTGAGATTCATGTAACGTAAATTTATTTTCTTGTAATTAATAATTGTACAGTTCGTTTTTTTTTTTTTTTTTTAGCTCTGTTAAGTGTAACAGTCGTGTTTAATTTCTCCACATTTTGGATACTCTTGCTACTCCAAGTTAGCACAACTCCTTATATTAATCACGACTGGTATTTAGGCCAGTCCTTTGGTATTAATTCGTAAATCTGTTGTGCCAGCTAGGAGTTTGGCATAAGCAAGATCCTGTTTATTATCATTATTATTAGTTATTGATTGTCAAGGGTGAGCTAACTTTCTTGAGGCCAAAGTACGAACAATACAGCATTCTTGAGTGATTATTCTCTGCTGTGTACTGTTGAGAAAGTTTATAAAATTCTCTTCTTTAGAGAACTGGCGAAGTAAGCCAGCATAAAAGTGAAATCGCTACTTGATTTCATGAGTCGATTCTTTTGTGTCAATTGACTAGGCAATTATTTGTATTTTTCATACTTATTTTCCCATTTCCCTCGTGACATCTGTTTCACATTCATTTATATATTTGCATATTCCAACTCCCCCGTGACAGTGATGTTCTGTCTTTCCAGAGACAGTGATGCTGCGTCAGCATTCAAGAAATGGAATTCATTGAACCCTATCAAGTAGACAGTCAATCATTATTGTTAATAGCAGCTCCACAAAAAGTAAAAAATAAAAAAAATAAATGAAACACCATGTACTCGGGCCCATAGCTGTCAATGCAAAGCATTACTTGGTATGCCTCCGCCAGGCCTTCCTCATGGACTTGCCAAACAACTTCCATGACAGGCTGCGCTGTGGGTTAACATGAGACGAAAGATAAACTTTGACCTCTGACCGCTTGACTTTCCTGACCCAATTAATTCATTGTTCGTTCATACTGTATAATTGGGGGAGGCGGTGTCCCAATCAGTAGAGAGGTGGCCTGCAGTCCCGATGGACCCAGGTTCAAATCCGTGCTGGGACAGGGAACAGTTTAAGGATTTGAATTTCATTAAAGCGTAAAAGTACCCCCGCTAATAGCAATACACCAGTCCTGTATGAGACAGCCCTAGCATGTATTCAATATGGATGGAGGGTGTTAGCGCCGAAGTGGTGACATGTGGATGTGTATGGTATGCAGGAGGACTTCTGGGGCTTGATAGCAGGCTGTGAAGCCTATGCCCAGAGTAGGACACATAAAAAAAAAAAAACTGACAAGTTACGTCGAAATCCGTCAAGAGGTGCAAAGTGTCGCGCCCACGCTCATATGACCTTGATGTTTGATCCCTTGACCTTAATGACCTAATCAGTTCATTGTCGCTTTATGCTGTATTGCTAATAAAGGTTTTGTCGAATTCCGTCATGGGGTTCAGGAGACATTGTGCCTACAGGCATAAACTAACTTCAGTGACTATGGAGGAACGATTTACTTTTTTATACGGATGCTTAACATATTTCTGCACGTCCCATAGGCAGAGTACGGCGATATTAGACTGAACTAAACAAAAGACAAAAGGGCAGTAAGGTGTAATAAGAAAAATAAATAATTTGTGTATTGGTACCTTTGCACTACTGATGTTCCTCTCCCCTGTACCGAATATGACATACTGTCCCACACGCATACGAGGCCTCTCAAGCTATATGTGCCGAATGTTGTCCTGAGTACTGTTGGCTTTGTGCTGGAGAGATTGCTCCATCATCTGCATGTTTTTTTTTTTTTCACAGAAGACAGTTACTCACTAATGCACTGTTTCTTAATCTATGGTAGTGATGCCCCCGGAGATGGTTTGGGGGTGTATTTCGATACAGTGTCGGTGAGTTACAAGTTTGAAATTTGTTAAGGCGTTAATACACTGACTGATATATTACCACCTAGATTGTCTTCACTGGCCTTAATTCGACTGGTTCTTTTGTGTGATGAGCTGTAGATAAAATGGCATAATGTACTGCCTTTCTTATGCCACCCCACACAAGCTGAAGTCAGTATATGTCCAGAAGTACCAGGGACAAAAATGGTTCAGGACACATGAACTCCAGTTTGTATGTAATGTAGTAATTCCTATGGACAGACAACAATGCCATGTTCAGTAAATAAGTCATTAGAATATTGGTGAATAATTTAGTAATGGAGAGGTTATTTATCTGTTGTTTCCACGTCTGTTCATGATAAATTGATGTGAGGGAAATATTTCATACCATGGTTTGATGAGGTAGGTCAATAATGTCATAGAACTTTTAGGACTGAGCCATGTTCGATCCTGTTATTCTAGCTACTGAAATGTATATCTTAACTCGAGATTCAGTTTAGCTGCATCATAGTTTAGTATCATTTTACCTTATACTGCATCAACCCTCTGATTTGTTAATTTTTGTTACAGACCATTTCATTAACCTAAGTGGAGGCCCTTTGTATATACGGGGTCAGTATCAGTATTTAACTCTTCATATGGAAAACTTGCCTCAAAAATGTATTATATCATCAAGAGGTAGCAAAAATGACATAAGGAATTCGTTATCAGACTGAAGAGGTTAAGGTCTAATCCTGCATTATGATGTAGTAATAACGGTAATGATTAACCAAGTCACCTACTCTACTGCCACCAGGAATGAGTTGGTTAGGTTAAAAAAACAGGATTAGTCACAGAAATGACGTCAATATCCTTTGGTAATGACCATACGAGTCAATTCATATATCTGTTTATCTCATCCAGTCTTCTGTTGGTTCACAAGGGGCGTATGGAACCGAGACGCAGATTTCCGCTCTGTATACAATTCCTTCACTACTAGCTGAGTTCGATTTTCCCACACTGAACATTCTCTCTCTCTCTCTCTCTCTCTCTCTCTCTCTCTCTCTCTCTCTCTCTCTCTCTCTCTCTCTCTCTCTCTCTCTCTCTCTCAATGTTCAGCACATAATACATTGGTAGAGAGTATAAACTAATTTCCTTACACACTGATGAACCAGATATTTTCCTCTAATACTGAGGATGTACTTGGACGTATCAGTAGACTTAGTGTGGTGATCTTCAGCTCCCATAACCCCTATCTAAGTTATACTCCTCACCTGTGTTATACTCCTCACCTGTGTTATACTCCACACCTGTGTTATACTCCTCACCTGTGTTATAATTCATACCTGTGTTATAATCCTCACTAGTATTATAATCATGTTATAATCCTCACCAGTGTTATAATCGTCATCTGTGTTATATTCTCACCAGTGTTATAATCCTCCCCTGTTATAATCTTCACCTGTGTTATATTCCTCACATGTGATAAAATCCTTAGGTGTTTTATAATCCTCACCAATACAGTAATTCTCACCTGTTTCATAACCATCTGCTGTGTTAACCATCTCCTGGTTCTCTCTCCAACTGGCAGTCTGACCCAACGTCAAGGGGCAGCCTGGCTCATCTATCTCAGTAGCTGACACCGCACATGCAGCGCAAGAGGTTCCCATATCCTCTCGTTCAGAGTAACACTTATGCATATTGGCATGGCATAACCTTCGTGTCCTCCAGTCTTTGGTCTGTTTAACATAGTTAACATCATCTACCCTCTTTTCAACAACATAAGGGCCTGAGAAACTTGCCTGTAATGGCTGTCCACGAACAGGGAGTCAATGCTAGCACTCTGTCTATTAGGTGAAAGACTCTGCTCCTCGCATGCTTGTTATCACCCTAACTCTTTGACATCTTTCTAGCGGACTTCAAATTTGCCTTCGGTACTTCTATACTCTTGGCTAGTCATTATCTGAAATATGAGACATACTGTAGGTTAGCAGATTAACATGACCATCATCGCTGATCCAATCTTCCTTACGCAGTTTTAATGGACTTCTCATCGTGTGACCAAAAATCTACTCAAATTGGGAGTAAGCTATGGATTCAACTGGCGTCTTTCTTGTTGCAAAGAACAGGAAGGGAAGACCTTTGTTCCAGTTCTTTTCATGAGTGATATAATATTTCTTTAACATTTGTTTGAGGGTGAGTTGATATCTCTCCAGTGTTCCATGACTCTGAGGATGGTAGGCTGAGATGATATGAGAGATCGCAAACTCTTTGAGCATTTGTTTCAATAATTTTGACATTGAACTGTTCCTCTGATCTGGCTGCACCTCACTTGGAAGATCAAACTTAGTGAAATATAAATTATCCCCCCTCATCACTGCTTTAGCTGAAGTGTTTTGCAAGGGGATGGCTTCAGATTCGTGGTGGCCATATCTAATGTAGTTAGAATACACTGGTAACCTGAGGAGGTCCTTGGCAGAGCCGACAATATCTAGAAGAACTCTAGTGAATGGGACATCAGAGACACGTGGAGGAACCAGTGGCACTACAAGAACAGGCTTGTTACTCTTACCGACCAGCTGGCAGTGTGGCATGAGTGTTGGGAAGCTGACAAGCATCCCCTCAGGCAGATGTAAGCAGACACGCAGCTGTTGCAGGTGTGGAGGCAAGTACACCTGCTGGATGTGAGTTTAGAGTGAAACACGGACAGAAGAGAAAGAGTAGAGAATTTGATGTCGATTCTATGTATAGTTGTGGACAATAAATATGGGGAGGTGGAATAAGGAAGGGAGGTTGAGAGAAAGTAAGTAAATGGAAGTGTAAATGGAAGGAGGGGAGAGATAGAGAGAGGAGTAACGATGGTGTTGGTTAGTTGTTTATACAGACAAGTGTTTACTAGGCAGTTCAGACCGTGAGAGCGTATGCTGATGACGGAGCTTTTCGCTGTGGGAAAGCAAGCTGACACGGCGATTCTGCTAGGGCCTCTACGGTGGATGACGCGGGTGACGTGTGGATGAGGGCGGTGGGTGAGGCCATCACCCACCTCGCAACCATGTGACCTGCTGGTGAACATCGGCAACCCTTGAGGCCAGAATGAGGGTACAGACCTCAGTTGAGACGAGCATGATCAGAGCTCTGGTTGACATCGCGACGAGAGGACGCAGCTTGATGTGGCCTGGTGGGGAGACACGTCGCGAGGGACGTCGCTGTGTAGCCGAGAGTAAAAGTTCCAGGGGGCAACATGAAAGCACTTCTGTTAATAGTAAGTTAAAAGTACATGCTTGTTGTAATCGCGGGTACAACTGGGGAACAGTGCTATTATATTTGTCTGTCGTCTGGGACTGGTAAAAAGGACTCCTAGTGAGAAACGGAAGGAGAAAGGACTTTAAATATTTAAATGTGTTTTTCTTGTACTAATGTAACAGTGTAACTTTATATATAAGCGAATAAAGAGAGTGCTTTATTTACAACAGCACTAGTAACTTTTACAAGACTAAATATATAAGGTTTATTTTAAAGCATAGAACTTTTATAAGGGTTTTGATTTATTAATATAGTTTTAGTAATAAAGTGAATTGAGTGTAGATGTCTTAGTGCGGTTACTAGCACGGAACTTTAAATGAAATGAAATGAGGTGGGAAAATACCTGAGGGTTTTTATGCCTGTAAATAAAGGGGCGGGGTGAGGGGACTAGGGACCCCCTCCTCTGTTTTTTAGTTCCTAAAAAGAGACAGGCCAGAGAAAGGGATGGGGGATCGAGTTATCCCCGTACCCTGAAGGTTGGGTCTATGAATGTGCGTGGTTGTAGTACGATTGAGGCTAAAAGGGAGGAGATTGGGTGAATGTTTGTGAGAAGAAAGTTGGATGTGTTAGCTTTGAGTGAAACAAAGATGAAAGGGAAAGGTGAGTCTACGTTTGGAAGTGTGAATGGAAGATTGTCAGGTGTTGATAGAGGAAGGGCAAGAGAAGGTGTGGCCTTGTTAGTGAGCCCAGAAGTACAGCAGTTTGTGATTGAATGGAAAGAGGTGTCATCGAGACTGATGTGGGTGAAAGCGAAATTTGAACGTGAGTTGTGGGTATTTGTGAGTGCATATGGGCCTGGTAGTGAAAGGGATGAAGAAGAGA
>JAGKTI010011606.1:0-26083 GCA_018397915.1 Birgus latro | reverse complement strand
GTAAATACTAAAACTAACGAAAGACCATGAGGACGAAATAAAAATACGCATTACAACTGGATGGAAAGCCTTCGGTAAACATAGAGACATCATGCAAAGTACCTTGTCGGTATGCATGAAACGAAAAGTACATAACGAATGTATAATCCCAGCAATGACGTACAGTTGTGAGACCTGGAAAGAGACAAAATCAAAGGGGAACAAAGTAATCCGTTCTCAAAGAACAATTGTGAGGTCTGTATTGAGAATGTCTTTGAGAGTCAGGAAGAGATCAACTTGTGCGAAAGAGCAGACTAAAGTCAAAGACATTAGAGAAGTTATAAAAGAACAGAAATGAAGGTGGGCTGGTCATGTAGCGAGAATACGGGATAACCGAAGGAGCAAGTGGTTAACTGGCTGGACTCCAAGAAACTCCATGCGTATCAGAAGGCCAGACAGGAGATGGAGAGATGAGATGGAGAGAAGTTTGCAGGCAAAACCTGGCAGATATTGGCTGTCAAGGAAATCGTGGAGAAGCAGTGGACTTGCAATGGCCGATGATGATGTGTTGGGTGGGGGAGGATCACTTTTCCAGTAAGAGAAAAGAAAAGTGGTGTTCCCAGGATCCACGGAACCCATAAAACACAACCTGGAAAGGCGTATTAAAGTTGACCCCCAGTGTCAGGCGGGTGCAAATCGGCCATTAAATTATATACATACATACAGACAGACATATCTGTCTGTATGCTGTTTATGCAAACTAAGTGGATACTGGGAAAATATGGGTAATATGCATGAGAATATTAAGTATAACACGCAAGTACATCGCTATGGTGCTGGAAAGCCTACTTAGTTCATTTTACTAAGTCACTGGCGGACACCTCTTGTGGTAAGCAGGTGTGATACGATCTGTGGTAACCCTTCTATAGTTCGTCCATCTTGTGTTGGAGGGGATCTTCGACCTTTAGCCGCTATTTTCCCGTACCTCATGGAAGAAATGACAATAATACAGCTCCATACACTTTTCATAGCACTTCTTCGTGATTAACGTCATATTCTAGTGCTAATCTCTTGTGACAGCTCAGCAATGAAGATGAGGAAATGGCAGTTTTAGGAAAGGTTATACTGGGCAGAAAATAATTATCGTGGGAGCCGGTGACGCGCTGATTTACACATCCAACTCGCAAATAAAAGAATATGAATTTGATTCTTAAGCCTGTCAGAATGTCGGCACTGTGTCTTTTCCCTTGTCCCTACTCACCCAGGGGAAGATCGGAACTCCCCCCTCCCTCCTAAAGAAAAAAAAGAATGTGCCAGAATGAGCCTCGTGCACTTGATGACCATCATTCCTCAGCCTTCTTTTTGCTTCGATGAAGATGAGTCTCTCTCTCTCTCTCTCTTGTGCTGAAGAGGTTACTGGACACAACTTCCACCGTATTCCTGTCTGTCGAGTCAAATCGTGGGCCAATAGCAAGAATAAATAAAAAGACATCGTACAGTTGGGGATAAACACACTAGGTCGTATTCTAAGAGGCTTTCGAGATATAACACTTCTTCCTTAGCGATCAATGCTGCATTTTGTACTTTAATATCCTCCTTTATATCACTAGTGCGATGTAGTTACTGATGTGAAAAAAGTAACGTACAAGTGAATGTAAAGGTGTAATATGCATAATCGCCTTGTGTCCTACGTTATACTATTTCGTGTGCACCACAGAGCTCAATAACACGTTCATTGTGACCACAGCTTCTCTCATTTTATTGTTTTACCGCCCAATAATTTTATTTACCACAGGAGAGGCCCCTCGCAGGGATGGGGTTAATTTATGATAACAAACCAAGCCTGAATGGAAGTGCTTCGTACCCCTCACCCCCCGCCTCTCTCTCTCTCTCTCTCTCTCTCTCTCAGGCTCCAGCACCACTCACTCATAGTCTATATACGAGTAACCTCCCCTCCTGCCAGTCCGCCAGCCTGTCTGCCTCCTCTCTGATTGCCTGTTTGTCTCCTTTCTATCCGACTGTCTGTCTCCTTTTTGTATGCCAGTCTGTCTCCCATCTCTATGCCAGTCTGTCTCCTCTGTGGCTGCCTGTCTGTCTCCTTTGTGGCTGCCTGTCTGTCTCCTCTCTGGCTGCCTGTCTGTCTCCTCTTTGTATGCCTGTCTGCCACTTCTCTGTTTGCCTGTCTGTCTCCTCTGTGCATACCTATATCTTCTTTGTATGCCTGTCTGCCTCCTCTATGTATGCCCTTCTGTCTCCCTTCTGTATGCCTGTCTGTCTTCTCTCTGTCTGCCTGACTGCCACTCTGCCACTTCTCTGTTTGCCTGTATGCCAGCCTGCCTTCCAACCTGTTCTCTACCACCCTGACCATCTGCTCTCCTGCCTTTCTTCATGCTTCCTTGCCTGCCTCCGTGCCTGCTGTATCTCCCTGCCTGCTCTCTAATTGTGTATCTACTTTCCTGCCCGCTTCTGTGTCTGCTCTCAATTTCTGTCTTTTTATTTGTCTTTTTCATGTCTCACTGTCTACTCTTTTCCTTCCTGCCTTATGCCTGCTTTCTTAATGTCTGCGTTAACACCTGTCTGTCAACTTTCACATATGTCTGTGCTGTGTGGTTTCATATCTGCCTGTCTGCTTTCACATTTTCTACCTTTATGTGTCTCTTTCTGCTCTTACACGTCAGTTTGTTTTTGTATCTGCCAGCGTATCTTAATGTCCCTTTTTGACAGCCTTTCTCTCTGACTGCCAGTCTTTCTGTTCTTCCATCTGTCTGTATGCCACTGTTATTATTTGTCTGTTAGTCTGTCTCTCTGAAGGGGAGGATTCTTCTTTCAATTTCTCACAAACAAATTGTTAGATATTAGTAGATTTTCTTTCTTTCTAAAACACTACCTCGTTATGGGTCACTAGGGTTTCTGTTTTGTATACTTCCCATATACTCCTACGTACTCATATGATTGTCTGTGTCTGTCTGTCGGGTATGACTCTCTCTCTCTCATTCTCTCTCTCTCATATGTAGTTGCTTCCCCTCTTTTTCTAATTTCTTTTCCATTCTATTCCCTTCCTTCTCTCTTCTCGCTGTCTCCTTTTTTTTTTTTTTTTTTTTTTTTATATTATCTATCTGCCTCCCTGCCTTCTGTCTGCCCCCCTGCCTGCTGTCTGCCTCCCTACCAGCTTTTGCTTTCTGTCTCCCAGTCTTCTGTTTGCCACCCCGCCTGTCGTCTGCCTCCCTGCCTGCTGTCAGCTTCCTTTCCTGATGTTTGCCGCCGTGCCTGCTGTCTGCCTACCTGTCTTTTTCCAGCCTGTTATCTGCCTCCCCGCCTACTGTGTGCCTTCTTTCCTGCTGTCTGCTTCTCTGCCTGGTCTTTGCTTCCTTCACTTTGTCTATTCCCCTGCTTATTATCTGCCTCTCTGTCTTCCTACTTGCCTTTCAATCTGCTGTCTGCCTCCTTACTGGCTTCTCCACCGGATCTCTGCTTCCCTACCTACCTCCTTGTCAGTTTCCGTCTACTGTCTGCCTCTTCGCCTATCTTCCTGTCGGCCTCCATTTATTAAGTATCTGACTATTGGCATATGCATGTCTGCTGTCTGCCTTCCAGTCTGCTCTCCTACCTGCCTGCCTCCTGGTTGCTCTCTTCTTTCCTGCTAGATCTCTTCCTCCTGGCCAGCTCTGTTCATCCTTGCTTGCACTCTGCCTCCCTGTCTCCTTTCCTCCTCCCTCCCTCCCTCCCTGTTATCTGCCTCCCTGCCTGCTGTCTGCCTGCTCTCTTCCTCTCTGTATGCTTTTAGCCCTCCCGCTTCCCCCCTTCTCTATCTTCCTCCCATTCTTCTTTCTTTATTCCTACTTTATTTGCTATCACACAGCTCTCCTTCCCTCTCTGTAATCATTCTCTTCCCCGCGTCTCTCTCTCTCCCTCTTTCGTATCATCTTATCTCTTTGCTCTTTGCTGTCAGACTTTCTCCTCCTTTCCTCATTACGATTCCTCTTTCTTATATTCTGTTTCTTTCCCTTCTCCATCTTTTTTTTTTTTAACTGATTTTCTGGCACTCATCAGTCTACTTCCATCTCGCTCTACCTAATAGCCAATTATTCCTGTTCCTCCCTTCATTTTTGCCGCACCCACAAGGGCTGTTATATACAGTATAGTGCTTGTCCCTAATTCTGCCATGTCCTCACTCACTGAGTTATTGTACTCTCTTAAAGTATGGAGTCCAGGCCTTATGGGATGAGTTGTTAGGAAAATGAAATTTAGCACATCGGTAGACCTTCTACCAGGGTCAGGTTTCAGGCAGAGTGGTATCTCCGAGGACTGCTCCCCCTCTCCCAGAAGGGGGTAAGGGATTCCGAGTGTCCCACCCAAAGTTGTTAGGTACGGCCAGTTTTATATAGGAACTCGAATTTTTGCACAATGAAAGAGCTTTACTCGAGCCAGCTTACAAGCATCGTGCAACCCCCGAGGACCCCTCCACAAAGGTGGTAGGCTATATTCCGGTAGTCTCAGCCACAGTCATTATGCACTGCCAAAGTTTTTAACCAAAGAATATTGGAATTTTGCATATTGGTACATATTCACCCCAACCATGTTCCTGGAGGGATGGAACCACCAAGGGTCGCCCCTCACGAGGGAGGGAGCAGCCCCTAGACGTATTGGCAAAGAAATTATTCACGGCTGTAGTTTTTAACCCAGCAACACGAATTTTGCATATTGGTAGGCGTTTACCCCTGCCGCGTTTTAGGCGGATGGAACCCGGAAGAAGAGGGGTGCTTCCAGGGGGAACAATGCCATAGTTTTTACCTAAGAATATGAAATTTTGCACAATGGCCAATCTTTCCTGGAGCCACGTTTTAGACAGGACGAGATCCCCTATGGTCCCATGTGAGGGGAAGGGCCACCCTTGGGGGTTCTAGCCAAAGCCTTTATACACAGTCATGGTTATTAACTTAGGAACATAAAATTTTGTGTAGCCTACTGGTAGAGGCCACGTTTTCGGCAGGGCCCCATGGGTTGGAAGACTACTCCCAGGGTGGATAACGCCATCGTTTTTATGCAGGCACACAAAGCTGTGCACAGAAGTAGATCTTCACCCGGGGGTGGAGCCCCCGGACATGGCCCTTTCGCTTCCTCCATAAAGAATCATTACTTTCCCCTTAACAATATTACGGGGATGGGTGCGGCTATCAAAGGTGCCCTTTGTGTTGCTTTTACAACCTATGTACAAAAAAAAAGAAAAAATAATAATTTACCTCCCTGCCGTCCTCTCCTCCTTTCCTACTTCTATCCTATTTTCTCCCTTTCTCCCCTGCCTTAAACTTCTGTGATCAAAGAGAAACTTTTTCCTTTTGTATTAAAGCCAGACCAACTGAAAAGGATGGCAAAGTTTGTGTTGTTGTTTTTTATGTCAATGTAACCCTCATCTTGTCCCCCCCCCTTCTCTCTCTCTCTCTCTCCATCTTCATTGAATCATCTTAACCGGAGGCTCAGTCGCTTCGCGTTGGTCTCCCTGTTCACTCGTGCAGGGCCTCTGACCCCCTCCCCTCCCTTCTCTCTCTCTTCCGGCATTCGATCCCCCTCTTTCCTGCTCTGCTGCTTCTCTCTCTTTCCCTTACTCTCTGCCTTCCCCCCCTCCCCCGCCGCTCACTCTCCAGCACCCCTACCAATATCGTTTTCCGTATTTCCCGAATATGCTCTCTGCCTTCCTCCCTCGTTTTCCTTTTTTCTCCTTCCCTCTCTACCCCCGCTTAGGATCCATACTAACTCCTCCACTTCTCTCCACCCCTTCTCCCTCGCTGCTTTGCACCTCTCTCTCTCTCTCTCTCTCTCTCAGTTTCTCCCTTACCTCAGCATCCCTCCTTCCCATTCTCCCTCCTCTTACCACCTAGTCTCCCTCCCTCTCTCCCTGTTCCTCTTTCCACCAACGTTTCTCCTTCCTTTTGTTTCCCCTATACTATTATATCTTTGATTTTGCCCTCCATTTCTCCTTTTCACCCTCATTCTCTCCTCTCCAACTTCTCTCACTTCGTGTGATATCTCGTTCCTTTTCCTCCATTTCCAGTTTTCTCTCACTCACCATTTTCCCTAACTGAATCCGTTATTCATTTGCACTGTACTTCATTTCTTTGATTTTCTCTCCATAGAGATTTTTCCCCCTTTTCTTTGCCTCTCCCTCCTTTCCTCATCCCATCCTCCTTTCACACCTCTCCTTTCCCACCGGTCTCCCTCGCTCCTCCTCCTTTAATCCTTCCCTCACACTTAATCTCCTTCGATCTTTCCTTTTCACATGTGGGAAAACTCCTTCCTGTCTTCTCTCACTCCTTCATTTGTCACCATTTTTCTTCTTCCCACTTTCCTTCCTGCCTCTCTCGATTAGTGAAACAGATGTATCGCTAGATGTTAGGAAAAAAAAAATCAGGGTAGGTCAAAATATCTCCTTGAGTTTTAACCTGAGGCGTCCCGTCGACGTATGGATACGTCGGGGTACGTCGCAACATTTTGTCACAGCTAGACCCATCGACGTACGGATACGTTGAGCAATTGCAAGGTTCATAATTTGCACAATTTTCAAGTTTCATGCGTGATTTTTGGTAGGCATATGTGGGAGACTTTCCTCTACCAGCCATCACGTGGGGATACTGCCTGGCCCGACCTGACCCCCCCTCCCTCCCACTCGGCAATTCACCTGTTAACAGTGACCTGACCAGTAAAGACATGTTGCCCCACGGTCTCTCCAATGACAAAATTCATGGTGAAAGTCATTCCTGAGGTGGAAGACAAAGAAATAAAGAACCTAGAGCAAGAAACAAACAGAAGTGACGAGGTGGTAATGTCGTAAAGGAAGGTGCCATATGTGGATGTGTTTGGTGGCTGAACAATGCTTCTATTGCCTATATAATTGTGCAAAACCCAATATAGTCTTGTACTACGCATAAATTCGTACCAAATAAATAAATAAATACGTAATTCAAAGTGGCTTGAATTAGTTTAGCCTCCTATAGTTCGTTTTCTCTGAGGCCAGATACCCTGAGAAAGAATGAAAGGTAAGGCTGACTCATCACCTGTAGCACCATTTATAGGCTCAGGAGGGCGATTTCTCTATGAATTCTCGACGTTTCTCACCAAAAGCGAAGGTTTGAGCCCCTCAAAAAAAAAAAAAAAAAATCCGAAATTGCTCGGGACTGGGGGGTATTGGAGGTAGGAAATCGGTCGGGACGTGACGGGTTAAAGGAAGTAAGGAACGAAATATGAAGCCTTAAGCTCAACTGTTCAACTTATCAAGAGTTGCAATGTATCAGGATCAGGCACTGCAAAGATTCAGCTGAGTGGAAATGTGCTACAGAAGTTGAAACAAGCAACCATAGTTTCAGTAAATTATATAATTAACGTTAAGGAAATCATCTCCCAGCTGGCCTAATATCTGTGGTTTACAGTTTATCGAAAGAAACAATCACACACAGCAAGTTTAACACGAAAAAACAGCCTCATCAGAGACTCACAATGTGGAGTGCAGAACAAACTGCTCATGAATTGAAACCTACTGCATTATTCAGTAACATTTTTTTTTTTAATGTATGAGGAGACTATATCTGCTGACATCATATATTTCAGTTTTACAAAGTGTTTGACGAAGTTGCCAATTAAGGATTCCTTTAGACATTAACCCGTCACCTCCCGACCAATTTCCTACCTCAGATACCCCCCAGTCCCGAGCAATTTCGGATTTTTTTTTGGCTCAAACTTTCGCTTTTGGTGAGAAACATTGAGAATTCATAGAGAAATCGCCCTCCTGAGCCTATAAATGGTGCTACAGGTGATGAGTTAGCCTTACCTTTCATTTTTTCTCAGGGTATCTGGCCTCAAAGAAAATGAACTATGGGAGGCTAAACTAATTCAAGCCACTTTGAATTACGTATTTATTTATTTATCTGGTACGAATTTATGTGTAGTACAAGACTATATTGGTTTTCACACAATTATATAGGCAATAGAAGCATTGTTCAGTCACCAAACACATCCACACATGGCACCTTCCTTTATGACATTACCACCTCATCACTTCTGTTTGTTTCTTGCTCTAGCTTCTTTATTTCTTTGTCCTCCACCTCAGAAATCACTTTCACCGTGAATTTCGTCATTGGAGACCGTGGGGCAACATGTCTTTACTGGCCAGGTCACTGTTAACAGGTGAATTGCCAAGTGGGGGGAGGGGGGAGGGGGGTCAGGTGGGGCCAGGCAGTATTCCCACTTGACAGCAGCTAGAGGAAGGTCTCCCACATACGCCTACCAAAAATCACCTGTGACTCTTGAAAATTGTGCAAATTATGAACCTTGCAATTGCGCGATGTACCTGTACGTCGATGGGTCTGTGACAAAACGTTGTGACGTACCCATACGTCGACGGGACGCCTTGGATTAAAGGGATACGATATTAATGCAATGTATTTAGGAGGAACATAACTGGCTTGGACTATGTAAACGAAGAAGTATAATTAATGAAAAAGAATCACATTTGACGTACCAGTACCAAAGAAGTGTTGTGTCATGAGATTCAGTTTTGGGTCAAAGTCTGTCTGCAGTTTAAATAAGTGATATTCATGAAGTTGTGTTGTAATAATGCAAACTTTGTTGATGACATCAGTACAATTCTATTTGTACTCAAATTTGGCCAATAATCACCACCATTCAGTCTTGAATGCTGATTTTTAACAAAAGACTAACACTACACTATGGTGCCAGTCACAGTGAGGTGTTAGGGAATGCATGTAGAGCTGTAGCATTCCCTTTTTCTGACACTGAGCTACATGAAATATGCTGCAAAACGACAACAATCTGGGCAAAGTAAAAGGAAATGGTACATCCTTATAAAGGTAGATGATTCAGAGAGATCTTATTACGCCGTTTCATTAGGAGCAAAGTGGCACATGGATATCAGTACTGCATAATGAAAAGGGTCAAGTAGAAGTAGCACAAGAAAAAAAAATATGAATATGATCAAACTCAGACTGTAACCCCCCAAAACTTTTTAATACATTAAATTTATTGGGTCTATATGTAGACCATTCATTCTCTCCGACAAGGAGACTATGTTTTCACCCCTTTTTGTTAGTTTGTCTGTTAGTAGGATTATGCGAAAGTTAAAAAGAGATATTTGGACCAAATTTGGTGGGTAGATAGCCCATGTCCCAGGGAACAATAGGTTAACTTTTGGGACTGATCCAGATAGTATTACAGATTCTGGATCCGGAATTACGTTTCCCTTGTCTAAGAGATGTGCTCCACTGAGTGCCCCTCTAATTTTTAATTAGAAGCTTTACCAGTTTCTGGTGAGCCTATAATTTATTGTTCAGATTTGGTCGATAAAATATAAAAGAGAAAAACTGAAAAGAATAGAGGGAAGGGTGGCAAAAGTGATACTACCATAATAAAACCATTACAGTAACATTTAAGAGAACTTATTTTCTTTAACTTGGTTAGAGTCTATGAGAAGATTAAATTCAAGTAAAGAAATGTTCAAAGGACATGGTAATACGGAAGTTGATGAGCACTTCACAGCAGATTGGTTTATTATTTTTTTCTTTTTATGTGTCCGACTCCGGGCATACTGTAGGCTTCACAGCCTGCTATAAAGGCCCAGCAGTCCTCCTACATACCATACACCTCTACATGTCACCACTTCGGCGCTAACACCCACCGTCCATATTGAATACATGCTAGGGCTGTCTCATACAGGACTGGTGTATTGGTATTAGCGGGGGTATTTTTACGACATGTCGGCGGGTCTCCTGGTAGATCAGTAAAGCCTGAGTTAATGAAATTCAAATCCTTAAACTGTTCCCTGCCCCAGTGGGGATTTGAACCTGGGTCCGTTAGGACTGCAGGCCACCTCTAACGATCGAGCCACCACCTCCCATTAGAGACAACGGCTACACAGTACAAATATTGGCAAACATTTTCAGTCACTGGAATCAATGGAAGTTATTCACTTTCTCCTTCAACAAAGCCGTAAGAAAAGAGAACAAACTGCCATTCAGTGTATAGACTGTGATACGGTACACATGCAGGATGTTTTTTTTAAGTATTTGGGGATGGATACTAGAAACTTTTTTTTTTTTTTATGTGTCCGACTCTGGGCATAGGCTTCACAGCCTGCTATCAAGGCCCAGTCGTCCTCCTACAATCTACATGTCACCACTTCGGCGCTTAACACCCACCGTCCATATTGAATACATGCTAGGGCTTTCTCATACAGGACTGGTGTATTGGTATTAGCGGGGTCATTTTTACGACATGTCGGCGGGTCTTCTGGTAGATCAGTAAAGCCTGATTTAATGAAATTCAAATCCTTAAACTGTTCCCTGCACCAGCGAGGATTCGAACCTGGGTCCCACGGGACCGCAAGCCATCTCTCTACCGATCGAGCTACCGCCTCCCCTATACTTACAATATTGTATCTCGCCGAATGGGTTGTAACTTGATGTAAACATTGTAAGCTCTCACTAAGTTCGTACAACGTATACTCAAAGCCTGGGGGCCGCCATATTGGATTGTAATTCTCTGTTGTAAATTACAGACGGTTCTTACAAGGCATACTCAAAACACTGTAGCGGCCATATTTGTTTGTATCTCGGACTGTAACTTACAGCAGGGTCGGAGGAACTGTAAGTCCCCTACGTGGAAGTTGTTGACACTGGTGCTGGCCCTCCTCAGTTTTATCAAAGCAATTCACAGGATTATATTGGTAAGTTAATGTGTTTATGCACTTCCAAACGACATTTTATAGCAGCAAGTGTTTGAGAGAGACGTCAGAATTGCTCTTAGTGTTAACAGTGAGCAAAAACAACCATAGTGAGAGGTGGGGACCCACAGCATGTAGTCTTGGAGTGTTGATGATAATGAAAGAGAAGAAATAGTGTATGATATCGAAAAAGAAAAAATGATAAGAGGTGAAATACAAAAGAGAAAAGAGAATTAACCTAACCTAACCTAACCTAACCTAATCTAATCTAATCTAATGACCTTTTTGGTGAAGACGAAATTCCACGCTGGGCTTAAACTTTAATAAAACCTGTATATTTTTAAGATAATAAAAGATCCAAAATAAGTTTTAAATGACAAACTCAAAAACAAAAAATTTCATTAAAATTTTGTTTTCATTAACCAGACCTTAAGTAACGATCCAGTACCACAGTACAGGAGCAAAATTAAAGCTCCAAATAAAACCGTAAGTGAAAACATGAAATATTTGCATAAAAAAAAAAAAAAAACATTAAGATAACCTTTAGTAACCTAGCCTAACCAAAGGTAAAGGACACTGATCGGTGAAAGGACTCTATAGTATGGGCAAAACGATGTGTGCTGGATACCGTTTAGGCTGAGAGTGGATCTACATAGGCAGATGTGGGAAATATTTTCTTCCCTAAAGGTGCTATTTTCTTTCTCAGGAGAGAGAGGTGATTCAAAGGCACTGAGAGTGATACTACAGAGAAGATGGAGCTTGTAGCCGCCTTTTGCTTTTATTGTAACAGTAGGTGAGAAGCTTCCCAAAATCACGTCCTTCCTCTTCTCCACCTCCCGTATTAACACCACCATCTCATCATCAGTGAAATTGGGCCCCCTTTTCTTTGAGGCTGGCTCTGTTGCTGTGCCGATAGGCTCCATCTTCCTTCTTGTCTTGTTTGCGGGTATAATCTGCTGCGTCACTTGGCCTTCTCTGTGAGTGCTGGAAGTGTTTGTTTTGGTCGCATCAGCTTACTGTCCTGTGATTGGCTATAACATTGGCAACCCTTCTTTAAAGCCAGTAAGGAACTGTACTGTGATTGGCAACAAGAGTCCCGCCAACAACCAACTTTACGTGAAAGATTTACAAGCGGGAGGAGATACTTGCACGTAAATATGTTTCAAGTATCGCCTGTAGCTGGGACTGTAGACACACTGTAAGCTGCTTGAACGTAAGTCAGTTACATGACCCGTCGCTCACGTAACTTACGTGAGCTTCGAGTATCTGGGCCCTGGCATCTAATCCTCTCCTGGACATACGAGGCTACGAGGCAACTAGTACTGAAGGAGTGAGGACATTACAAGTTAGTTTTGAGGATACGGAGTCTAAAGTCTCACCTTGTTCCGGTGTATTTTTGTTAATAAGCAGTAATAGCTCATTACAACATATTACATATGAAATAATTTCTCTGGAAGTTCTCACCACATTAAGTGAAAAATAAAGAGATGAATAAGAGATTTTGGAAAATGTTGCTAAGTCATCTTATCTTCCAAACAGCATGTAGTTTCACCTATGAGTAAATAATGGCAAACACATAAATTAACCCTATGAGATTTTCGGCCCTCCACCGATTATGTCTGTGCCAGACTCAGCTGGGGGGGACATAAAGCGTGCCATTGCGCTGCGATATTTGTACTTAATCGGCCACTGAACACTTACTTTTTATGGTACACTAATGAATGTGGTACAGTTTTAAAGCTGAATAGTTGCTCTTTATCGTAGTGTGGTTGAAAAAGGTAAATACTGTAGCTAAAAGGCCAATAGGACGAGTAGAAGTTAGCCAAAAAGGAAAAATCGCACAAAAATGGAAATATATTTATAAAAAAAAAAGAAAAAAAAAAGAGTTACCTGTACGTGAAATTTGATAGCACCATTTCAGTGTCCAGGAAATTCCCTTTCTATTGATATATATGTTATGGCAATTTATTTTAGTTTTCACAGAGAAAAGTGAAAGTAAATTGATACGAAAATATTAGTTTTCACGCCATGCACGCTCGCTGGGAAGTAACTTTATATAAACGCTTCCTATACGTGATAAAGTAATAAGTTGAGTGTCATTGTAAAGCTGAATATATGCTCTTTATGCTAGTCTCATTGAAATGGACTAAAACGATATATAAAAGGCCAATAGGACGAGTTGAAGTTAGCCGATAAGGAAAAATCGCATACCTTTCTGTAGAAAAATATTTGTAAAAAATAGGTTTTGAACTCACATGAATTTTGATTGCATCACATGAATTCTGATTGCACCATGTCAGTCTACAGTAAATTCCCTTTCCGCTGATAGATAGGTTTCGGCATTTTATGCTATTTATCCCTGAAAGATGCTGACAGAAAGTTATACTTCTAGTTGGGAAATGAACATTATGCTTCAGCTGTAACGCAGGCAAATATCCATGCTGGTAATACCAATGTTATCCATGGTAAAAACCAATTTATTATGCATATCTATTTGATGTACTCGTCACTGTAAAAACAAATAGTTGGAAAAGGATAAACAGGAGAGTGCATGTGGAACAAACCCAGATAGGAGATGGAAAGCATGCAAACAAAAAGTATTGTTTTGTATGACTCGAATTGAAGTCATCAGAATATCAACGGTTGGATTTATGATGACGCGAAATCGCGTCGTCGGAATCTCAAAGCGTTAACAAGCAAAAATAATGGATACTTAGAAAACTTGTAATTTTCATGAGACAGTTAAATAATTTATACAGTATTAATTTAATATAACCTGATGAAATATAAAGTAATAAAATTTAATCCACTCTGATTGGTTTAAAGGATGGTCGCTTTTACCTTTGGCGCTCACACCGGTCACTAGAGAAAGGCCTATTCAACATTGATCATAACTCATTTTCGTTTAACTGGAAGTCTTTGTCCCCTCAGTACTAAACGTCTCATATTTGTTGGTGAATAATACATTTCTGTAACAGATTTTTCTTCAGTCATGCTAACGGTGGATACAAGGACAGCACAACAAGAAGCGATGCCAAGGCACAGAAAACCCGTCCCCGGCAGTCATTTTAGCGCTGACATATAAACATGATAGGATATCTAGTCAAAGATGTCACATTTCAAATTTGGAGTAAATCGGGTGAAAATTGACGATTTTATGCCCATTTGAAATTTTAGACTCGACCCACTTGACATTGACCCCTCTCCTGCCGACTGGGAGGTGACCCCCCTGACGTAATGAGGCATGTTATAGGATGCAGATTTGAAAGATGCACCTTTAGGTTCTGGATTCATGTCGATATGACAAATTTGAAAGGAGTTATGGCGAAAAAACGTTTTTTTTTTTTTTTACTTTTACAACCTAGGCCTTAGTCCAATTTGGCCCAAAATCTAATCAGGTGATCAGGTCACAGCCCATCATCCCTGTAATTTTAGTAAAAATCGCACTAGTAGTTCTCGCGTAAAGTTGTTAACAGATAGACAGACAAACAGACAGACACAGACAAACCAAGTGAAAACAACAGGTCCGTCCCCGAGCCCCTACAGGGCGAGGACGGGTAATAACACACTGTACTTGGTGACAACCTGAAGTTACATCCTCCTTGCACTACGGGGTAGACTGTGAAAAATATATTTTCCTTTCAGTTTCTGCAATGAAATTTCAATGACAATCTCTTTACACCACCTGGCGGATTTTGTCACTTTTTTTGATGACTTCTGCTGGAGCGATGTGTTGGTGAGGACAGCAGTATTTTGTCTTATGATTCATAGGACAGATAGCTCTGTCTTAGCCTGGCCTATAACAAACAGCCGAGAAAGGACTATCAGTTTCGTGGATGTCTGCTCTTCCTTTGTATTCCATTCGTACTATCTTCCCGTTTTCCTTCCTTCTCCTTAGCGCGACAGCCGACTGGTTATTACTGCAAACTATGAAGCTGCTGACCCATTAGCCATGATTCGTAACCTGATGCGGGCACCTGGCGCCATTCGACTCAAGTGTCCATGCACCCTTAGTGGTTTTGTAGGAAAAATGAATACCTAGGGTAACATCTCGGAGAATCATGGTAACCTGGATGAGACAATGGTCATGCACTCCAAGGCGATGAGTGGATTACCCACCACAGACCCGAAGGTCTAAGTTATGGAGATGAACTCCTAGGCTAAGAGCGTCATTATGTCTACCCGCACCTTTACTGTTATATTCCACTGGCTTCACCTTCCTCCTACCTATTATTATACCTTCATCATCCTACTGTACCTTCATTTCGTCTTTCCTGTTTTCCTTCCTCTTCGAAATTTCCTTCTTCTCCCCTCCCCCCCTCTCTCTCTCTCTTCCATCCATTCACCTTCCCTCCTTCATTCTCCTCATCGATCCACCCATTCTTTCCACTTCTCTTCCTTCGTCTTTTCCTCTTTCCTTCCCTCCCTTCCTTTCCTTCTTCTTTCCTCCCATTCCTTCGACATCTCTCCACTCCCTCTCTCCATTCATTTTCTCCCTTTCTCTCTCCCTCTTTCTCTTCCTTCTCTCTCTCTCTCTCTCTCTCTCTCCTTTCTAGCGTTGCTTTTATACTTTTTTCTTTCTCTTATTCTTCTTTTTGCTATCTCTCTCTCTCTCTTACGATCTCCCTCCCTCACTCTTCCCCTCTCCTAAGACTCTTTCACTCCTCTTCATTTTTCCTCTCCTTCCTTCCCTCAGCTTTTTGAAAATTTAATACTCTCTCTCTCCTGTGACATCAGGTACGTAAATTCAGAGAAAGAAATTCGCCTACTCCTTCGCTGATTCGCTCTCTCTCGCACACACACACGCACACACACACTTCCTATCCTCCTCCAAATTCTCATCCACTGTCCCTATCCTACCCGCCCTTTCCTCTCCCCCCAACCTCTTCCTTTTTTCTTCTCTCCACACCTTCCTCCCTCTTCTCTCACTCTTTCCATATCTCCATACCACTTTCTCTCTCTCTCTCACCCTTTCCTTCTCTCTCTTCTCTCCCTCTTTCCATCCTCCTCGCGCTTCTCTCCTCCTCCTCCCTCTCTCCCTACCCTCTTCGCTCATCTCTCCCTTTCGCTCCCAGCATCTTCCCTTTTTCTCCTCTCCCTCTTCCATTGTCTCTCATCTCCCCATCATTTTTCCTCTTCCCTCCCTCCCTTCACTTCTTCCTCTCTCTTCTCTCCCACTCTCCCCATCCCCTTCTCTCTTCTATTCCTTTCTCCCCATACATCTTCTTCTTTTCTCCTCTCCCTCTCCCCATCCCTCTTCTTTTCTCCTCTCCCTCTCCCCATCCCTTTTCTTTTCTCCTCATCCCTTCTCCTCCATCTTCTATCCTCTCCCCATCATCCTTCCTCTTCTTTCCCTGTTTTCCCCCCTCTTATCAAAATATCTCTGAATTTTGTCTTTGTACGGGTGTATCTGCTCTGTTGATTTTTGTGTCATTAGAAAATCTGGGTATTTTACAACACAGACTTTCACCAGTATCACTGACATTGAAGAGAAACAGGATGGAGCCCAAACCTGAATGTTGTCACATTTCACCTGTAGGTTTCATCCAGCTTGATTTCTCCCCATTAACTACAACACTTTGTGGTCCGTAAATCAGTTATCGACCCATCCTTGCGTATTATCCTGAAACCATAGACTAAGTTACTCAAGAAAGGTTTTTATGGGAAACCTTACTGAATGCTTTCTGAAAATCGAAACATATTACATCGATGAATTTGGTTTCATCGGAATTAATAGTCACTGAAGAAATCGAGACTATTTTGAGCAAATTGGTAGCACATGTTTGTTTATTCCGAAATCCATGCTGAGTCCTTGGTGGTATTATTCTATTAGTGCTTAACTTTTATACCTCTAGTTACGGTTTTCAAGTTCTTGCGTATTACTGATATTAAGCTAATAAGGTGATGGTTTCTGTTTCTTGCAGGGGGATGATACTGTATTTTTCTCTATTACTGTACCTGTTTTGCATATCTGAATGGGATTTGCTAGCCTCCAGCCATGAGGTACAGTGCCATTCCTTAGTGTCATCATGATTATCATCATCGTCATCATGAGCTTGATTCAGTCAACTCTAAGAAGAAGTCCTCTCCCAGCTTGTTCCACTCTTATCCAGTAGCTGCTTGTTCCATTCAGTCTCAACAAATCTCCAAACCTCATCTCGCCATCTCGTCCTCTGTCTGCCTCTTCCTCATATGCTATCTCTGGGTTGTTATTCAGTTACCCTGGTTGTCTACGAAGGACGTGACCCAGCCACATCTATCTGCGTGTCTTTATTTTAGTGGTTACATCCTCTACTTTTGTGTGTTCCCTTATCCAGGAAGTACTCTTTTCATCTCTCCATGTGACACCTAACATAATCGTTTCCTTTCCTCAAAGAACATTCGTTAGTTTATGTTCCAAGGATGCTGCTTGACTCGCACATTTCTGTTTCCTAAGTCAGAACAGAATGGTCACAGTGTTTACATAACCATCTCTCTTGGCATAACGGTAACAGCTTGTTCTTCTGGTTCATCAAAAGCCCTTCATCCCATTCTTTTTCTGCATTTGATTTCATTGTCATGAACTGAGTGTACTTGAACGTCCTCTACAAGGTATTTGTATTCCTTAACTCACCCTAGTTACCCATTTCCCATTTTTGCTGGAAGAGAATGAACATGTGTTGATTTTTTTTTTTTCACATTAATTTTCAAGACTGCTTGCAGACTCCCTGTTTGGATCAGCAGTCATTTCTTGATGTTCTTCCCCTTATTCAATGGAATGGATTTTGTCATCTGTAAACCTAAGACTGTTCAATTGCTCATCGTTATTAATTCCTTTGTCGGCCCAGTCTAAAATTCTAAAACTGTCATCGCACCATCCAGTAAATAAATTGGACGAGACTGTGTTTCCTTGTCAAATACTTCTTTTTACTGGCATTTTTTTAGGCTATCCATGTAAAGCATTATGATAGCTGGGTTATCCTCTAGTAATTTAATGAAAATTTCTCCTGCACCTTGCCCTTGAACTGCTGTCATTACTGCAACTGCGTCAACTGATTTTTTTTTTTTTTTTCATGAACACAAACCAAACATGAATGTTTCTTAAACTGTGGATTCTCAGTCACTTGATTAACTAGAATGGCACTCACTAGAGCGCATACCTCGCCAAGGCCCAACATGCAGTTCCTTTTAATTCAATCAAGTCTAATCCAATATGGAAAAAGACTACCTCCCTATAAAAGCAAATTTAAATCCGCTAGATCCAGAATTTTATATAGATCCGCGCCAAACTGTACACATTCGTAGATACCAACATCCTAAATATGCCTTTTTTTTTCCCCCATCAAGATCCATGCAATATTCACTGAAAGATTTACGAAAATGTCGAGAAACGCCCTATCTCACAATGTTAAAGTGAAAAAAAAAAAAATCCTGGATCTGCACATTTATACGGATCCGCACCAAAATTTAATGGAGTCTGTTCTGGGTCATGGCCCATTCTTCTACCAAGTTTCGTGGAAATATGTCCAGCAGTTTTTGTGTAATCTTGCTCACAAACCAACAGACAAACAAATAAATGAAAACATAACCTCCTTGGCGGAGGTAAATAATTTGAACATAGTGAGTTGTCAAGTAATCACTAAAAAATTTGGCTTGTTCTCTTGGCTGGTTTGCAGCTAAAGTATGACTAATTAAATATGTAAGAGCTTTGTTGAAAAGTCTTTATACAATCAGGAGAATACAAATTGGATAGCATTTCTTTAGGCCTTTGTGAGGCACAATAATAGACACATATTCCCATAATTTCAGTATTATTTGGACTTGAATGCAATTCACAAATGGTTTTGCCAGTTCATTTAATGAAAAATCGCCAGCATCCGTAATAAGGTCTGGGGTGAGACTATCACCACTTCCTGTCTTTCCTCTCCTCGTTCCTCTCACATTCTTCTTTACTTCATCTCATGTACTGGCGAAGTTCACTGTATTGACTATTTTCCATCCTGAATGGACTGTACAACATCGATCCTGTGACTGTAAAGGTTTGCATAAAATTCTATTGCTGTTTTGACTGCTTCATTTCTGCTGTATGTTACTTCTCAGTTAGAGTCTCTCTGTGCAAACATTTGCTTTCCTCCAGTGTCAAACTTCCACATTATTGCCTTCAAGCTCCCTTCATGCCTTGAGGTTTCTTTAATTCTGTCCATGTCAAACTCCTAAGTCTCTTCACGTTTCTTCTTGCTGATGGTTTTCTTTAATTCAGCTGCTTCACTGTGATCTCTCCTTGTCCTTTTGATCATGTTCCTTCCTTTCTTTAGAAGTTCTTTTGTAGTCTACTCTCCGAGCTCTTGTTGCTTTTGTTTCATGGTTTCCTTTGTACCTTTTGAGCTGTTTCATGTACCAGTCTTGTGAAGTTTTTTTCATTTGCTCCATGTCAGTATTTACTTCACCCATCAAATGAGAGCATTTATTCTGAACAAACAAACTAAACTCTGCTGCTTTCTCTATCACTGCTATAATTACTCCCCCGATGTCCCATCAGAGCCCAGCATATCTGACTCCATATCAACACACTTGACCAACCTTAATCTCACTCTAACTACTGAAATTACAGTGCTGGGTGATTTTAACGTCCATAATATTGAATGGTTATTACATTCTGCCAGGACTGATGATACTGGTCTATAATGTGAGCTGTTTGCAGAATCGTTTAATCTCACACAACTGGTAAAACAATTAACCAAAATACCAGATAACCCACCATTGTGCGTATCTCTTGGACCTATTCCTGGCAAATAACCCAGATCAATACAGTACTGACTGTCACCACTTGGATGCTCTGACCACAGTCTCATCAAAGCCTCATTTCTGTTCTGTGGAGATTTGCCTCCTCCTTGAGGAGGACACGGGCAAACATCAAAGCCTCATTCATCAGTTGCCCTAAACCTCCCCATTCTGAACCAGTCACGGTGACCAGATGGCACTTTGACAGGGCAGACTGGGATGGATTTAGAAATTATCTAGCCAAGATTCCATGGCAGCCTTTCTCCAGTGATATAAATTCTACCCAGTCCCACATTAATGACTTAATACAACTTGGTAAGGAATTGTTCATACCCTGCCAACAATGTACTGCAAGAATGAACTCAACGGCAATTACGCTAGAGCCATGACAAAGTCTTTAGCATGTAACTCATATTTAAAGCTGAAAACTAATGAATCCCTCAAACACCTTAAAATTGCTAGAAACCATGCAAAAGCAGTAATAAATCAAGCCAAATCATAGTTTCTTCACAACCAAGTATCCAGACTATTAAATAATAGAATATTTTGGTCAGCTCTCGATTCTTTCATTAGTAACTTTAGCAAGTCATCATGTTTCCCCACAAAAATCTTCAGACGGAAAAACTGTACATGAAACTTGTGGAAAAGCTAACATTCTTGCCAATATGTTTGCCAGAAATTCTACTTTAGAGGAAGTCAGCCAGAAAGTTTCTGTACTAGAACTTGACCCTCCCAAAACTGCTCCACTAAAGATACAGACCAGATATTTAAGACTCTATCCTAAACAATTCATCAGCCAATAAAGTTCCAGGTCCATATGGACTTCCTCCAGTCATTTCGAATGTGTTCCCCAGAGCTTGTTCCTGTTCTAGCCAAATCAGACTACGTATACTTACGATCAATTTTCGGTAGTTCACATCACTAGATTTCAAAACAAATATTTTTACTGGTCGATTTTAGTGTGATTTGAATGAATTTGAGCTTTGGTTGTTTAAGAATCACTCATTTTGGAGATTTGGCCTACCCAGGGCAAAATATACTTATTCCTGGGTAGTTAAGTAAGCAGCCAGGTCGTCCGTGGCAGTGTTTACCGACGGTCTCTCCAATTGGCCACATTGCTTACCAACCATCACTCCAACTGGATGCGTTAGTGTATCTCGTCAAAGCAATGGTTAACCTAATGATTTAACCAAACTTAAACTAACCTAATCCAACCTAATCTCACTTGCGTTTGATAGCCAGCTTTCAAATGTAAAAAATGTGCATTAGGAATGTTAAATATGGCCGGCTACTGACAGGCAAACCCTGAGGCAACCGACAGCAAACCCTTTTCTGTATCCTCCTACTTTCTCCATACTCATTTCAAAGCCAAAGATGGCTGTTGTGTATATGTACGCAACGACCTATCTTGCTCTCGTGTTCCTGAACTTGATTCTTCTGAATTCTCTACTCTCTGGCTTCGTCTCTCCTGTCATTCTCTGACTAAATATATCTATGCTGTTTACTTATCGCCTAATTCTACTGACTATCAAAAATTCTTCGACTATCTTACTTCTAAGATGGAACACATTCTATCCATTTCTCCTTTCTTTGAAGTCTCCATTCTTGGAGACTTCAATGTTCACCACCACCTTTGGCTCTCCTCTCCTTTCACTGATCCACCTGGTGAACAATGTCACGAATTTTCTACATTGTAAAATCACGTTAGTTAAATCGTGACATCCAGTGATTTTGTGAGGAGCAAATTAATATGTACGATAATTTTATGTTGTCGGGCTTTGCTCCGGGCCCATAGCGCATGCGCGCGAGCTCCCACCCACGCCGCGTCGCGTATTCAAATCAGTCTGTTCTTAGTCACGGAAGGATTGGGTCGTACGCCTCTAGAGGCTCGAGTGAATTCTTTATTTCAGATCTCGGCTTGAATCGGCGTGTCTTCCCGAGCCCCCACCCTGTTGGTGATCGACTACAGTACAGTCTCATCCATACCGATCAGTATTTTCTGGTTTTTTCCTAGGCTAAGCTTTTTGAAATATTTAGCTGTTATCTGAGTGTCTGAGTGAGTGAGTGCATTTCTTTAATTTGATTTGAATTTCATGTAACGTATATTCATTTGTTTGTAATTAATAAATTCACAGTTCTTTTCTTGAGCTTTGTTAAAGTATATTAACTGTGTTTGATTACTCCACTAATTTAATACAGTTTTGCTACTCTGCGTTAGCACAACTTTTGAATTAAATCACGGCCGGTACTTAGGCCAGCTTTGGCATCACTCCTTAAATCCGTTGTGCTAGCTAGGAGTTTGGCTCAGCCAAGAGCCTGTTATTATTATTATTATCATTTTTTTTTATCGTTGGGGGGGAGAAGAAACTTCCTCGTAGGCCAACGGTACAATATTGCAGCCCAATAGAGTGTCTAGTCACTGCTGCGTGCCGTTGAGGAAGTCTGTAATTCTCGACCCTAGAGAATTGACATAGCACACTTAGCTATACATTGTATACCAATTATACAATATTTCATTATTTCTTGGGAATACTTAAATTTCCCCTGACATCTGGCGACACGCCAGAGTAAAACTCTCATTTTCCCCTGACATCTGGCGACCTCATACCAGGATAAACTCCTAGCTTAAAATTTATTACCGAATCACTCACTCATACTTAGTCTCAGTTGTCACTCAGTCTTAAACAAGCACGATGGAGCACATTACATTCGTGCAAGAAGCTAAAGAGATGGAGCTCACTAACCCCCAGGAAATTCGCGATTATGTCCTGTCGCGCTTCAATGTCGAGCAGGAATGTGAAAATGCCGCCCGTGAAGAGCGGAAAATCGAATGCGAGGAACGTCAAAAGCAGCGGGAGTATGAAGAACGACAGAAAGAGAAGGAGCGGGAGGAGCGCGAGCGCCAGCGGGAGTACGAAGAACGACAGAAAGAACGTGAACGTGAAGAGAGAGAGAGAGAGAGCGTGAACACGAATTGGAGGTGCTTAAGCTTAAGCAAGACTCCATGGCTTCAGGCGCACCGGGTGCAGCCAATTCAAGCTCTCCCAGCACCCATTCTAGCAACTCCACGTCTTAAGCTTCCCTCTTATAAGGAAGGCGAGCGAATCGAGCCATTTATAGCTCGTTTTGAAGACATGGCAAACCTGTGCAAACTGGATGAGGCAGCTAAGCGGCTTCAGTTCCTTAGTCTGTTTGAGGGCCCCGCCCTCGACATTCTCCACAGAATTCGCAAAGAGAATCTCACGTATGAGATGATGAAGACCGCACTCATCAAAGCGTACGGTCTTACTGTCGATCATGCTAAAAGTCAGTTCATGAAGGCGCGTCTCCAGGAAAAGGAGACAGCCGTTCAGTTCCTCGACCGTCTCACGGCATATTTGGGCGAGTGGATGGAGAAGGACGAGACTCCCAGCACACGAGAGGGAGTGATCGACCTCGTGCTGCGTACACAGCTAGAAAAGTCGTGGCCTGCTGAGCTTGTAGCCCAGCTAAAGATGTCCAAAGTGAAGGATGCCTCTGAAATGGTAGAGAAGGCTGATGCTTTCTTTACCGCGTACGGGTACGAAGCACGTAAGCAGCAGTCCTGGAACAGGACAGACTCTGCTAAGTCTGGTAAGCAGTCCCAGACTGAACCCCAGCATCAAGGCCATTCTCAAAGTAATGGTCATCGTCCAGGCAAACCGCAGAAGAACCAGGGGCAGAATACACAGAAACCTGACTGGAAGAGGTACAACAAGTACCCTAACCAGCAGCAGTACCCTAACCAGCAGCAGTATCAGCCACGCAATCGCCAACTGGGACAAACCTTTTCGACACCAGCCCCAGTGTATTGGAGGCAGGAGGCGAATGCAGCAGCCTTCATTCCTCAACAAGTGCACGTTGGTGCCGTCCCCACCAGCACAGCTCCTCCTACACAGTTCACTAGTCCCCTTGAGACGGTGATCTCTCCTCCACAGGCCGTCAGTGCTCCTGCTCCCCATATGGTGAGTACAGCTCCTCCTACAGTTCACTAGTCCCCTTGAGACGGTGAACTCTCCTCCACAGGCCGTCAGTGCTCCTGCTTCCCAGATGGTGAGTACAGCTCCTCATGTTTCTGGTTCGGGTACGATCCCTAAGGCAAATAATCCTGTCACATTTGAAGAGTTATATGCTAGGCAGCCTTATCAATGGCTGGCCGCTTCCGCCACAGGCCCTCCCACAGGTAACAGTGCCTTCCTTGTTCAGCCAGGGTTTGTGGGAGGTGTTTCTGTTAATGTACTGAGAGATAATGGTTCCTCAGGTTGTACTGTCAGGCAGAGTCTTGTTCGTCCTGAAGAGTATACAGGCAGACAGATCCAAGCTCAGCTTATTGACGGATCAGTGAGATTGTTTCCTGAGGCATGTATCCAGGTAGCATCTCCCTTTTATACAGGTTCAACAGTTGCAGTTGTCATGCAAGAACCTTTGTTTGACCTCATTATAGGCAATATACCAGGTGCCAAGCATAGTTGCACCATGGATATTACTACTCAGACTTCGGCTTCAAATTGTGTTGCCCCAGTGGCTATTGCATTGCCGCAAGATCTGATTTGCAGTCAAGATGTTGTCCAAGAGCAAAAGACTGACCCGACCCTTGCTGTTGTGCGGAAGAAACAAAAGGGTAGAGTGACCAAGTATTCACGGGGTGGACGAGCCAGGTTCCTTCGCAGACAAGGACGGCTCTACCGTGAGTCACGAACACCCGAAGGCGAGGTTCGACTGCAGTTTGTCGTTCCCGCAAACTACCGCCAAGCAGTGTTAGAATGGGGTCATTGTACAGCATCAGGAGGTCATATGGGCAAAAGGAAAACCCAAGGCCGTATCCGTGCTGACTTTTTCTGGCCAGGAATGGGACAGGATATTGATAGTTTTGTGCACTCCTGTAATGTGTGTCGACGTACCACCATTCAGGAAAGTTTCCTTCCTGCGCCGTTTGAATCCAAGCCCACAATCTCTGAGCCGTGTGAGAGAAGGCAGTGGTAATGTGAGTGTCTGTTGTACACTGGATTCCCTAAGACTGTGCTGTTCTAAGAGATTTGAGCAATCCAAGAACTAGCTTGGTTCCCAGTCAGTACTATGTTGCTAAGACCTCACGTCGCTTGTTGGCCCACAGGACATAATATGTCTGGGGTCTGTACATACATATGTATTGTAGCTCATAAGTGCGCATTCTCGGCGATCCCAACCGGGGACACCGACGACAAGCCCTAATTAGTCGTAAGCGTAGGGCTTGTGCATATTGTATGTACCGTTGATTAAGGTAGGTTAAGAGGGGAAGTCCGAGACCCCATAGAGGCAATCTGAGGCTGAGTTTGAATTACCTTGTGGAGTATCTCGAGCCGTGGGCCTCCCTGAGGATTCCCGGAGATTACACAGAAGCCACATGAGTGTCCACACCCACGCAGGGTGTTAAAATGTGACCTGCCAAAGTTGCATAGGGACTCTCAACTTACCTTTATTAGTTATAAGTGCACTATAGATTAAGGTAGGTTAAGAGGGGAAGTCCGAGACCCCGTAGAGGCAATCATAGGCTGAGTTTGAATTACCTTGTGGTGTATCTCGAGCTGAGGGCCTCCCTGAGGATTCCCGGAGATTACATAGAAGCCACATGAGTGTTCACACCCATCCAGGGTGTTAAAATGTGACCTGCCAAAGTTGCATAGGGATTCTCGACTACCTTTACTAATTATAAGTGTGCAGTCACAGTGAACCCAACTGAGGACACCGATGACAAACGGGCAGTCGAGGTGACGAACCCTTTGTAATGTTAAGTATAGCTATAAGTGTGCAGTCACAGTGAGCCCAACTGAGGACACTGATGACAGGCGGGTAGTCGTGGTACGATCCCAGCCGAGGGCACCGATGACGAGCCCTTTTATTAGGCGTAAGTGTAGGCTAGAAAAGGCAACTATTGGGGAAATAATGGCGACATACCTACGAAATTTGCTATTAATTGACTTTCGGCTAAAAAGTACCTTTTTTTTTGTGTGTGTGGATTGATTGCTGGGTGGATGAAATTGTAATTTAGTGTAACCCTTGCATTGACACTATTGATACTCCACCTTGACTCATCCCCACAGGTACAGTCGTTGGGTGAAGAAGATGTCCAGGACCATTGATCGTCTGCTGCACCCTGTCACTTCATCTCTTCTGCCCTCGTCGCCTTTATTATTGCCTTAATATGTATTATTATTATTGCTTACACGTAGGTACAGTTACACTACAACTGTCACACCTACACCGTGTATCACATACACCACGCTACATAACAATTAGTTGTTAATGTAAATGTACCGAATTTTCGCTCAGTTGACCTGAGTGCAGGACTTTCCACTGTCGTCTCGGAGTTTTTCCCTCAAGCTTGCTTTCCTTAACGTAAATACGAGGTTTTTACGCTCACAGGCGACACTGTTTTGCCTCCTGTAACAGGATAGTACACACACCACAGTGTGAATCTTGTGTGACTGAGTTAGGATGTATATACATAGTGTCAAATTTTACTCTAGGGTAAAATTTGAAAAATTTCACGAATTTTCTACATTGTAAAATCACATTAGTTAAATCGTGACATCCAGTGATTTTGTGAGGAGCAAATTAATA
>JAGKTI010011605.1:14831-26087 GCA_018397915.1 Birgus latro | reverse complement strand
TGATTTCTTCCTCTCTTCTCACAACCCTCCTTCTCCCTGCCATTCCCCAGCCACTTATACTTGCATTACTTTCATTCTCTATGTTCAACAGTTCATTGAAGTGTTCTCTCCATCTGTTTACTTTTTCTCCCTTCTCCACTAGTAATCTACCATTTTTATCTTTCACACCCCCACTGACTTCGTTGGCACCCTGTCTAGCTTTCTTTACCTCCTTCCAGAACATTTTCTTACATTCCCTCCACTTTGCACTCAAATTCCTTCCAAACTCCTCATCCACTCTCTTCTTACTCTCTCTTACTAATCTTTTCACCTCTCTCCTCCTCACTACATATAACTCTCGTCCGTCTCTCAGCTTCTTCGTCGCCCCTGTTCCTCATCCACGCATTATATGCTTTCTTTTTTTGTGCCACAGCCTCTCTCACCTCACAGCTTGTGCACTAAAATAATGAACACAAAGCATGAATTCATTTAATTTTAACCCAAAAAGGATGCATTTGAGGTAAGTTAGGTACAGCTGTTCACTGAGTTAGCAGCTTAGTTTAGGTACTGGACATGAAAATGAATGGCATTCACCTTTTTCACAGCTGGTGCACTAAAATAATGAACACAAAGAAATTCAACCCGAAAAAGCTGAATTTGAGGTAAGTTAGGCACAGCTGTTCACTGAGTTGGCAGCTTAGTTTAGGTACCGGACATGAAAATCAGTGGCATTCACCTTTTTCACAGCTGGTGTACTTCATTACTAATGGTAACCATGCATGAAAAAATAAACTGAAAGCAGGAAATTATGATTTACTTTTATGGGAATTTTTTACCACTTTACACCATGCTGAAAACAGGTTAGACATGAAAATCATTATGGAAATCATCTTTCACACAGTCTATGCATGAGATTAATGATATGGGAAGACAAAACAAGGAATTTTGACGAAGTTAAGGTACTTACAAGAATGATGGCGCCGTCCTGATGTATAACCTGCTCCGTCCTCCCAGACTCTGACAGTATGAAGGTGCATCTGAGGCACCTGCAGGAATTTATAGAATCCTTGACACTTCCGCTTCTATTTACACTCACTAGTTCTTCTCACCAGCACTTCCCACAACGTTTCCTTTCCCATAATAACAAAATCTAGTATCACATCACTTCAGTGCACTGTACAGTACATCACTTCACATAAATGTAAATTCCCATGTGGTCTAGTGACTAGTGGCGAGTCCTGGAGAATTTAGTCGCTGTCAGAGTCTGAGATTAGCTGACGGAGGTGGCCTAGGGGCTCCTAGGTGGGACTTGGTTATACGCTATGCACTGCAGAGGACACTGAATACAGCCACAAACTCACATCCAGTGGTGACTTCGCCGTGCCTGATGTGCTGGGCTGTGGCTCGGAGCTAGAAGGCCTGTCTTGGTGAAGCAATGGTGTGGAGCGAGGGCTGAGCATGGTGGGGATGACGGGCCTGAAAAAACTGGCAATGGTTGATTGACGCAAGCAACGACAATTCTGACGATTAATGATGCGCTGCCTGAAAGCTCGCACTTCCTCCACAAGTCCCAAGGGCCCCATCTCCCTGTCGCAGTCCGGGTGTTCTAGGAGTGCACTCAGCTTGGGGATGGCTGGAGTACTGATGAGCCGTGAGGAGTCCACATCATCATCGCTGTCTTCATCGGAATCTTCCTGCTGGGTACTCGTACCGGCAACAGAAGATGCGATCTCGATATCAGACATGATCTGATACCCTGGATCGCCCTCGTCGTCATCCAACCACTCACGCACTTTGTCAACATCCACATTGTCTCCACCCGCACAAAGCCTTGCTTGGAAGTCATCCACCTCAAAACCTAGGAAATTGTGCACCACATCACTTCCATGAAGCAGACGAGACCAACCATTTTCTAGAGTCTTGACAGAGACTTCCTTCCATGCACTGGCCCAGTTGTAGATAGCAGACCTGAGGTTGTAGCAGCGAAGGTTTTCGACAGTTTGATGTCCTTGCATGTCTCGTCCTTCCCTGTGATCGTCCTCGTCCTCGTAGACAACCATCATCTTGTCCAAAAACCTCCGTCGGTAGAGCCTCTTCGCTGTCACAATCACTCCCTGGTCCATTGGTTGGATGAGAGCAGTCATATCAGGTGGCAAAAACAGACGCCTAATGCAGCCATTTTCAGCCACTAATCCTTCTCAGACGGATGCGCAGGTGCATTGTCTAGAATCAGGAGGGCCTTTTCCTGGTTGCGTGGGATTTTCAGTGTCTCCGTCTGATAATGTATGACCTCCTTTACAAAGTGTTGATGAAACCAGTTTGTAAAGATCTTGGTTGTGAACCAAGCCTTTAGAGAATGATACCACACGACAGGAAGGACATCCATTGACCCACGAAGGCACCGAGGCTGCTTTGCACGTCCAACAATAATGGGCTTGAGCCAGTGCATGCCGTTAGCATTGGTACAGCACAAAGCAGACACCCATTGTTTGGAGAGCTTGCGACCAGGTGTACGCTTCTCCGTCTCCTCAGCGAGAGTGTTTGTGGGCACTGAACGATAGAATAGTCCAGTTTTATCAGTGTCGTAGACTTGACCGAGAGTGAGGCCCTCCCTGTCAATCAAGCCCTTCACCTTCCGCTGAAACTCTTCTATTCCCTCGTCGTTGGCGTCCACAGCTTCACCATGGGCCTTAGAATTGGTAAATCCGTGCCGTAACTTGAACGCGAAGAGCCAACCTTCAGATGCCTTGAAGTCTGGGGTGTCGTGAAGCCTTGCAAACTTCTCGGCAGCAGCTTTCAGCTCCGTTCCACGTACCAACACACCAGCAGCACGTTGTTGTTGATACCAGATGAGCATGGAACGGTCGATGTCTGCATACTTAGGAGTAAACATCATCTTCCTCTCCACGTTTCGTCTGGTTTTTTAAGTGAGATCAGCGGTGTACTGGTGTAATTTGTCTTGGGACCTCTTGATATCAAACAAAGTAGAGCGAGGGAGGTTGAACTCATGTAGGATCCGTGATGTCGGCCACCCGGCATCCACCTTCTCCAATATCTCCCGCTTCTTCTCCAGAGTCATCACCTCTTTCTTCCTTTTCTCAGGCGGCGAGGCCATCATCACACACACACGATGAAGAAGGTGCAGAGCAGCAGCAAGCCCTATAGGAGGTAAGGAATCGCCACAAAAACAAGCATTTTAGGAGCCATGATGAGGAAGTCTTCACGAACCGGCAGCTGAGCAGGAAATGAGACCAGAGAGATGCGAGCAGCGCGAAAACACAGCTGGTCGGCGTGCATGGGAAATTCAAATTGACGCGGTCCAAAAAAATCTGATTTTTTCCAAATTTTTCTTGAATTTTTGGGCATTTTGGGGTTCGGTCATCAGCCTCTGATGTCTGGACAGTGAGATAACCGGATAGTGGTTGTCCGGATAGTATAGAGATTACTGTATGTAATGATGATAGTCCATTTCCAGGTATTATTTTAGAAATTGCCACAACACAGTTTTGTCACTTTTGTGTTTTATCAATGTTGATGTTGATTGATTGTAATACACCTATTTCAGGAGCGTGTGTGAACGTTTGATGGTGCGTGATACATCCCTCATCCCAAACATCATGTGGTTTGAGTACACCCAGGCCCGCACCGAGAACCGCGCCAGGAATCGAAAGTTGACGTCTATTAAGAGTCAATGACATTTGTGGTAGCTGCAGAAATACCAGTAACTGTAAGGGAAAAAAATTTGGTAGCAGTTTGGGAAAATAAGTAGTGTAGTTGACCTTGAATATACTGTTTAACAAAGGTACCAAGTTAATTATATGGCATCTATCAAGAGGTAGGTGTCAAGAGAACAATATAGACATTAGCCCCATCAGTATAAGGATTTTTTTTAAATTATAGTCCCCACCAATGGATTTTATTCATCATAGGAAGGATCTCAAGTAGTGGTAGTAGAGATTAAGTAATTGTGTGTCTAAACCATCCAGTTTCATAAACCTTTCCTTAACCCCATTACCCCCCCCCTTCCTCCTTAGCACCATTGTTGCATTTGAATACTTTCCCCAGTATGGGACAGCTCCTCGATGCATGCAGCGAGATCAGGGTTGGGTATCCATGCTGTGTGTAGCCTTGTTACCCTCATACAGTTTTTAGATGTTTGGTGATCTTGGGAATTAAGGCATATTTATAGGCTCAAACATTCAGAAATGACAGTGATTAGATGGATGTGTCATGCATCCTTGAATGAGAGGCCAGGGGAGGCTAGGATTGCAATTTAAGAGTTGAGCGGAAGGATGGAACCTTAATGCATTGGTGTTGTGATGAGGAGGGGTAGATTGAGATGGTTTGGGCATGTTGAGAGGAGGAAGGATGAAAGTTAGGTGTGGAAGGTGTGAATGTTGGGGGTAAGCTTGCAAGAGGAAGACCAAACAAAGACCTGGGATGAGGTCAAAGTATGTTCGTACCTGTGAAATGTTCAGCCTGCTGAAAAGTTGAGCCTGTGAAATGTTCATCCTGTGAAATATTCAGCCTGCTGAAATGTTCATCCTGTGAAATATTCAGCCTGCTGAAATATTCATCCTGTGAAATATTCAGCCTGCTGAAATGTTCAGCCTGCTGAAATGTTCAGCCTGCTGAAATGTTCAGTCTGTGAAATGTTCAGCCTGCTGAAATGTTCAGCCTGTGAAATGTTCGTTATTTTTTTTGTGTTCACTTCTTTGAAATGATCGCATCTTGAATGATCATAAGTTGAGGTATTACTGTATATGGAAAAGATTATAACCTTTTAGGGCACATTCATTACGTATACAGGTATATCCCGAGATATGATACCCCTAGATGCGATACCCCGGCTCAGTGGTAGAAATACCACTATACCCCGTCTAACGATGGCCAAACCCAGGTTGAATTATGTTTTTTTTTAAACCAATTCTGATGATATTTTAGACTTAAATTGTGTGTTTAGGTTGATTTATAAATTGTTTTTAAACTTAGATTAATGTGTTTTAGTCATAGGTGGAGTGAACATTTTGGGGTACACTTTACTAAATTTGAGTTTTCCAGCCTTTTTTTTTATATTCAGATTTTATTTTTGGGTTTGGGTGATTTATAAACTGCTTTTAGGTTTAGCTTGTTTTAAAGCTATTTGGGGGTTTAGGTTAGCTAGAAACTTTTTTTGGACTCATTTTGGTGGGTTTAGGACTTGGTTGAGGGGACAACCCAAGGCTCAGAAATGCATCTCTATACTTTACATGTTAAATCTACCACAAGATATGATACCTTGCCTAGCGATGAGTTTTTACTTGACCAGTAGCATTGTTAAACCGGGGTATACTTGTATAGTGGACTGCAATTGCTTTTTGCATTCATTGAGAGTCTCCCAGAAGAATGATTAGGGTTGTGCTAACATTGTGGTTTATAAGTACAGTAAACCCTTTACAAGTCAAACTATATGGGGCTCTACCCTAGTTCGAATTACCGAATTTTCCGTCTTACCGAATTTTCACCCCCCAAAATTGCCAAGACAATACCTATTACTTGTCCTTTCAACACTAAATTAAAGGAGCATATAGCCTATAAATAAATAAGTTATGACAAAAAACAATTTAGTGCATTTAATATACCTTTAACCTCTTCAGTTCTGGGTGTATTTTCATTTTGTTCTTGCTGCCACCAGACGATTTTAGTCATAGGTTGGATCTGTGGAAGTGCACGGGGTTGGTACAGCCTTCATTAGCCCCTTCAGTACGTGAGTCCAGTCCTGAGTGCCATAAAATCGGCTGGAGGAAGCGTAAATAAAGTAGAAATAGACGTCACAGTACTAAAGTGGTTAATTGGTAGAAAATCATTCACAGAGGCGGTACAGACCGTCGGCAGCGTGTGTTGGAGATGGATTTTTCACCCCCCCAAATTGCAAAAACAGTACTTATTACTGGTCTTTTTAACACTAAAGTAAAGGAGCATATACAGTGTATAAATGAATAAAGAAAGACAAAAATGAAAGAATTCAGTGCACATAATTTGCCTTTCGTTAGAGGCAGTAGGTTCGTCGGCAGTTTGTTTTGTTTTGGAGACGGAGGTGGTTGAGTTCACGCTTGAACGTAAATTCTAAACAGTACCCAGTATTTATTTCACTCTACATTAAGAACTAAACTTAAATGTAATCACTGTAACAGACTGCAGTGTAACACTTTCAGTAATAGTAGTACTGAACTTTAATCATGATCACTTAACACTCAGTCACATGCGCACATTTTTTTTTTTTTTTAGCTTCATTCCTTTACGACTAGAGGTGCCAGTATCACTTCTTTTAAGCTTTGAACCTTTCACGGCAAGGCAGAAGGCAAAAGGAGAGCACTGCTCAGCACTAGATGACAGTAAGAATGGCGCAACTACCATCTCCAAAAGCAAGCAGCAGACTGGAGCCACGTGGCCGCCTGGCGCTATTTGTTCCCCTACCTCCGCATTTCGGCCTACTGTACTTACATGCGTGGTCTTGGCCTGAGTTCATCTAACCGAAGATTCCGTCTTCTAAAAGTTCGACATGTGAAGGGTTTACTTATACAGTAAAACATCAATATAACAGACTTCAATTGACTGGAATTCACTTTTATCAGAATCAAGAAGCTACTGGACTAAATTCTTATACACTCAACCTCCTGCTATCGTGCCTAATTGGTTACAGTAAACCAGCGTGATAGCTGATTTCACGATAGCTGAACTGAGGAATCAATGGGAAAATTTCTAATTGGTTTTTCGGTGGCCCATTTCCCTAACTTTTAACCACTTTATGCCTACGATTTCCAGCCAGTCTCTCCTCCAACATGAAATAGAGCATTATTATATTAATAATAACATTATAATCAATAAATAAACAACATAAAAGACCATCAAACTTACTTTTATAAGGATTAAGGAAGGTTTGGGTGGTTTGAAGGGTCCCGAGGCTCGGGGGTGGCTTAATTCCTTACGTCACTAAATAGGAAAAAAGTACCTATCTTCGCCAGATAATTTAATTTGAGAGCTCAAAGTTGGTCAGCTTCTTCTTCATCTCTTTGAATGATCTCTTTGTCAGCAAAACAACAGGAATAATACCAACATCAGTTTTACTCAGTGTTATAAGGATGAGTAGTAGTGAAATACAGAGAAATAAAAAGGTAAACAGATGGTGCGGATGTATCATCTGCGTCTCAGGACTGAATGTTATTCATTTTTTCTTTAGTTATCAATGGGCTTTATTCATTATTCATTTCATATATCATGATGGAATTCAAAGAAATTACTTATTTAGTATATATGCAACAATGTTTTAATGCAAAATGTTAGAGTAACATGGCTGAAGATTGTATATACAGGCATTATGTCGGGATGGAGCTTGGGTGTAGGTTCAGTGCTTGGGTGCTGACGAAAATAATCTGTGATTCGACGCTGGTGTAAGGCATTCATGTAGGCATGGTACTTGTCCTCATAACCTTCAAGGGCTTTATTAATGTAGGATTTGCACTGTTCACTGCTGATAGTCGTATCTTGCTCTAAAATGTGACGTATCTGGCCACTCAACTCAATCAAAGTCTTGATGTCACACGAATCCGGTGCGGCGTTCACAACCCGGGCACTTCAAACTCGATGTGTGATGCGTGATAGAGTTCTTGGGGTGCGTGATAACGTGTTTGGTTGTGCATTTGTTGTGTGCGTGATAACATGTTTGGTTGTGCATTTGTTGTGTGCGTGATAGCAGATAAACGCGATAGCTGAACGCGTGATAGCAGGGGGTAAGTGTATATTGAAAAAAGTCCGATAAAGCCAGAAGTAGTCCAAACTGCCTGACCATTTCAGCTATATTCACCACAATAAGGTAAAGAAAAAAACATGGTTGTCAGTGTACAGTACAGTATTATTATATATATTATACCATATGAATGGGTGACTTTACACTCCCTCTTCTGTTTTTCTTTCCATCATTCTTTCCTCTTCCTTCTGCTTGTGGGTAACTCTACACTGAGTGACAAACCAGATGTTTCCTGTACACCAGGAAACCATTTACTACGCTGGGTGGTAACCATATAACCAAATTATGTCACCTGGTGGTTTTGTGGGTAATTAAGATGCTCCAATCGGATTGAGCCTGTGTAAGTTTATATCCAAGGGGTGGTTGGGGTTTATTGCTCATGTAATGCCACTCATTGATGAGTGAGACTGGTCACTCTCATCTTAAATGTCAGAACCAACTTGCCTAGCCCTGGGTTCCTACGCTCCTTATGGGATGACATAGGATTGGATGATGGATGGATGGATACACCATTTGATTATTCTTGCATTCATTCATTCATTCATTATCCAATCCTATGTCGCCCCACAGAGGAGTGTAGGAGCCCGGGGCTAGGCAAGTTGGTCCTGACATTTAAGATGAGAGTGACCAGCCTCACTCATCCCTGAATGGCATTATGTGAGCAATAAACCCCAACCACCCTTTGGATATAAACCTTCACTGGCTCAATCTGATTGGAGCACCGTAATTACCCACTAAACCACCATGTGCCAAAATTTGGTTATATGGTTACCACCCAGCATAGTAAACGGCTTCCTGGTGTACAGGAAACCATTTGGCTTGTCACCCAGCATAGAGTCACCCACAGGCAGAAGGATGAGGAAAGAATGAAGGCAAGAAAGACAGAAGAGGGAGTGTAAAGTCACCCATAGGCAGAAGGACAAGGAAGGAATGAAGGAAAGAAAGACAGGAGAGGATTGAAGGAAAGAAGGGTTTAGGAGAGGAAAGGGCAGACACCCGAGAGCAGTACTACATCAAGTGAGTGGATGGTGAGCACCCCCATCTATCACAATTTGATTATTGTAATGACTATATAATACAGTACAGTACTGCAGTGGTAGTGAAAACAGTTAAAAAGCTGTTGGTGTGTTCCGGACTAATGTCTGATATACTGTACTGGAAAAAGTCCTGGTTAGCTGGGGGATGTCCGGATGTCACTTTATCGGAATTTTGCAATTTTTGGAATGGCTTGGGCCCCAATTAGTCCATTATAGTGAGGTTTTACTGTATACATTAGTAGCTCCTCCAGTCATGTTGATTGATAAATTGTACTTATAATAATGACAAGTTTAATAACATTGTACTGCAAGGCATCATCTTATTTCACTTCCACCCACACTGCAATAGGTCGGGGTGTGTGGATCTGAAAAGAAAAACATAATTACATGACGCCTACACATCTTTCAGACCTGCAATGATGAAGTGGGTTCGAGCCCTACACAGTTGAGGGTGCTTTGTGGTACATTCGCCCAAAGAATTGATGTTCCGATTCCCAGTACCTTTCGCTCAGAAAGTGGTATCTGGCAACTGTCACGGCCATGTTATATTTTCTATGTTGCACACCGGAAAGAGCAGTATTTGGGTAAACAACACCAAAAAGTAATATATTAGCGTTTTTACCGTGTATATCTCGCATTACGGAAGAGGAAACCACAATACAGCACTCTAAAGTTGAGGCTTAGCAGTACGAGAGAATGTGAAACGCACTCCCTATCGCTCAACGGTTTCAGGGTTAAAATGCGGAGAAACTCTCGTAATACTTATTTTCCATTCAAAATCAACAATACTGAAGGAAATACAGTTTGTCCCATAAAATAAAACCCGCAGATAATCGTAATTTCAAAATCATTAGTGTCATCAAATCAGAAAAATAAACATCTAAAGATATATTATTATCCACATTTAATTCTCTATGCGGGATGATATTCACGCGGGTAAACCCGTAAGTGCTGAAAGCCTGAAAGCAAGATTGATCAACAAGAAACTACAGCCTATTGCAAGCAGATTATTGCTCTTTATTTAGCAAATATTCCAGTAAGACAGATGTACTGGGACCTTAACAGTAACAGATAGATAAGCGATATAGAGGTAGAACATTGGAAATTTGCTACTGGAGCCCCTCGCAGCACAGGACCAAGACAGACGGATTAATACGTGTGCCCAAGAACAACTACTTACCACTTGTGTTGCTATCAAGAAGCAAATTAATCTGCCGGCATTCAGTGACGTTAGTGAAACCAGTGTAATCATAAGTGCAAAACTGGTCATTTTTATTCACATGAAATTCCAACATGTTATAAAATATGTAGGGCAGTTGCATGGAAGAACTAAAGAGGGAGAGGTTGATAGTCAAAAGCATGAATGCGACAATGAAGATAAAACCAAAAACATTATATTAAAAATAAGGGGGAGTGGGGGGGGGGAAACTGTGACAAAGGTCGAGACATCCTCTCCCTCCCCTGCCGTGGTAATGACTGACGGAAGGCCTGCCGTGCACTGTTGCCAAAGGAAAAATTATTGAAATCCACTAAATTAGTCTCAGATGCGGTAAAAATCCGCCAGACTGAGGAAAATTAACGAAAAAAAAATGGGCAAGACCTAAAAAAAAAATGGGCAAGACCTGAAAAGAAAAAAGCTAGAGAAATGTAATAATTTTATACCAGCTAGACTGCTTTTGTAATCTCTAAATTTAGCGGGAAAATCGCTTCATTGGTAACTGCTGGCATGAGTCGTGAAAATGTGCCAGATGTCACTATTTATTTATTTTTTTATTGATCTATTAAAAAAAAAAAAAAAGGCTAAACTTAACAAGTATTTTCGCAAGATTAATTTTTTTTACACCATAAATAATGTTTGCAGGGCAGGCAAAGACTGTTTCCGTCTCCTAAATAAACATTGCCAGACCCAGAGAGTTTTGTCCGAAACTTAATGAAAGCGAGTCATCACTTCTTTGGGCGATTGTACATGTTATTCTGCCAGCCTGAAGGTAGATGGACTGTAATAAAACTAGTGCTTTGGTTACTTGAAGCACTTGAAGGATATGAAAGTAACTAAATGGATCAATAGAAGTTGTTTGTGGACCCACTGGATGGCAGGTTGGTGTTTCATTTATAAACGATAGAACTGAGGGTGAGAGGTAGACCATAAGTGATTGGATGGGTAACACTGAGGAATATCAGTATGTATGTCATGGTAATTGGTATTTAGCTAGTATCTGCCATCTGGGGATGTATTTTGTCGATGTATTCTTGCTACTTCCAAATAGTTTTATTCATCTTTTGGGAGATCTGTTTTAGTGAAAGAGTAATTGAAGGCTATGAAGTATGTAACATCAGTTTGAAAAGTCCCCTGGAGTTGAGTAAAATTGTCTGAAGATAGGAAGAATAAATAAAAAGCACCTCACCTCATAAGATTGACTTGGTTAATGGGTGGCCACAGCTTTAACCTGAGAT
>JAGKTI010011605.1:0-11944 GCA_018397915.1 Birgus latro | reverse complement strand
CCTGTAAGTTTGAATTTGGCGTTCGGCACCGAACTGCCTTGTTTACATTCACATTTCCACTGTCTCCCCCTCCCGCCACTCCGACAGTTGTCTCTGGACTGCCGTGAGTTTTTGTTTAAATAATCATAAATCACAGTGCTAAGGATTAAGTGCAGTTCAACACTGGATTACTGTACATGCTTCAAGAGCATTTTCACCACTGTCAGAGCTTTTGAGGTGGGGTGAACAGCCACCACAGACTTGTAAGTACACTGTCAGCTGCCAGATATTTTCCATAATCACTTCTAAATCCTCTTTCTCTGGTTACATTTTATTTACTTCATGCTTTGTGTCCCATATTTGAGTGCACAGGCTGTGAAAGAAGTGATTTTCTCAGTGATTACCATGTCTCTTACATACGTTCACTCTCTAGTCAACTGGTGAACATTTTTGCCCTACTCACCTCTAAATCTCAATTTTTCTGGTAACAAATTATTTATTTCATGCTTTGTATCCCATATTTTAATGCATAAGATGTGAGAAAGGGTGATTTTCTTAGTGATTGCCATGTCCGATACTTACACTATGCTGTCAACTTGTGAACACCTCTGCCTTACTCTCCTCAAAAATCATCATTTTTTGGTTAAAATTCAATTAATTCTTGCTTTGTGTCCATTTATGTGAATGGGGTCTTAAGTAAGTGCTATGCATGTCCAGTAGGGAGGTAGGTAGGTGGTTTTCTGATTTTGGTTAGGTTAGGGTAGGGTCAGGAATGACTGGTGCTGGAGCTTCAGGGCCACTATTCGGACAAGGCCACTTTCCGGTCATGCCTTTGGCTCTATTACAACGGATAGTGGGAAGATTACTGTATGATTTCTTGTTATTCAATAGTTTTTCTTGCATATGTTATTGCTACAACGCTAAATTTGTTATACAATCGGTTTTCAAAAATGCTTCCCAGTCTGTAAACAGGGGTGTGCTGTATTAATAACCTGATTTATCATTATATTCAGTACCACAGAAAGAGTATAATGACATACAGTATATCTAGTTGATCTGTGATTAGGCTTCATTTTTTTCTTTTTCTTCATTGTCCCCTTTGTCATACTGTACAGTAAACCCTCAATATACCAGACCCTCTTTTAATGAATTTCAGCTTTAACAACCACCTTGAGCTGGCCAAATGTTGTGTTCTTTTAACAAATTTTGTGCAGTAAAGGAATGGATGCACGATAAACACCAACCAGCATTGCACTCCTACACACACACACACACACACACAGGACATTGTCAGTGGCAGAGCTCCATGCAGATTGTGGGAAAATAACATTTAATTGGTGGTGAAAAGGAAGCCTGCCTATTGTGAATATGAGATGGAATGCATGAGTGGTGGTCCCGTCTCGGTAGAGTGAAAATAAGCTGGAGGAGTCGGTCAGATAAGAGTAAAACACACTGATGGTTTTAAGTTTTGTACGATTGTGTCATGGCAGAAAAAAGTAGTCCATTGTTTACATCCAGTGATAGTGAGTTCATAGGGTTCTCCAGTGACGTTCAAAACAACGGAAGTACAGTAATAAACAGAACCAAATAAGAGTAGCAGGTGTGGAGAAAATGACTGAGAAGAATACCCAGGAATTAAAACAGGTATGATAGGTGGTAGGTGGTGGCGACCATCATCCACTTACTTGATGTAGTGGAGCCTACTTCTTCCTTAGCCTTTATCATTCTCTTTTTGAGCCTGCCCTCCTCTCTTCCTATTTCTCCCATCTTTCCTGTCACTTCTTATTGCTTTTCTTTCCTTTACAGGTGGCTTTACATTGAGTGACAAGCCAAATGGTTTCCTGTAAACCAAGAAACCATTTACAGCGCTGGGTGGTAACCATATAACCAAACATACGTGCTCTCTATGTGTCAACAAGTGGGTTAGTGCCCCTCCCCGTAAAACAAATAACTCAGAGTCAGATGGCCACCCCTTATGGGATTATGGCATCTGGCAGTAGATAGATAGATAGATGAATGATATAATGAAAGTGATGGTATGTAGGGCTGAAGACAGTACTATCAGAGAAGAGGGAGAGTGGCCATGTGTGATTTTCCACAAGGGTGTGGGAAGTAATTTCACCTTGTGCAGTGTCTGTGATAAGTGGGTGCATAAGAGATGTAGTGGTATTAGAGATAGACTGTGAGATGATGCTGATTTTATGTGCGGTGTGTCGGGAGAATGTGAGTGAATTTAAGTACTTGGGCAGTGTGATGAGTAAGGATGGTAGTCTGGAGGGTGAAGTGCTCGAAAGGGTACAGCAGGGAAGGAAGGTTGCTGGTTCATTGAAAGCAGTGATAAGAAACAGGGAGGTGAGCATGGAAGTGAAAAAGTTGTTACATGACAGTATTGTGATACCAACTCTGACATATGGAAGTGAAGCTTGGACCCTGTTGGAAGGACAGAAGTCAAGAGTGAGAGCAGTGGAAATGAGTTATTTGAGAGGAGCATGTGGAGTCACATGGAGAGACAGACTAACAAATGAGGAAGTGAAGGAGCGTTGTGGTGTGGTTGAGGACGTGATGGGAAGCGTTAGGAGAAACACGTTAAGGTGGTTTGGGCATGTGGAGAGGATGGAGAGTGAAAGATTGACGAGGAGAGTGTATGTGAGTGAGGTGGAGGGGGCGAGAGGGAGGGGGAGGCCGAGGATGAGATGGAGGGATGGAGTGGAGAGGTATATGAGAGAGGGGGGGTGTGAGTTGGGAGTGTGGTAGTGAAATGGCAGGGGACAGAGTGACATGGAGGCGATTTGTTTGTGGCCACCCCGTTCGGGATTGAGGCGTCTGGCAATAGATAGATAGATAGATTGTGTCGGGAAGAGCAGGTAGAGATTGTCTGGCATGAAAGGATTGAACTTGCTAGTAAGTCTCTTGAGAGTGCGGAAGAGTTCTGTTATTTGGGAGACATGTTATGTGCTGGAGGTGGGGCTGGAGCTAGTTCTGTGGCTAGAGTGAGGAATGGTTGGAAGAATTTCAGGGAGCTGTTGCCTCTCATAACACTGAGAGGACTCTCCCTACTTGCTAAGGGATCTTTGTATGCAGCATGTGTTTGGAGTGTAATGCTGTACTGTAGTGAGAGTGAGACTTGGGCAGTAAAGGGAGAGGATATTCGCAGGTTCAAACATACAGAAATGACAGTGATCAGATGGATGTGCAGTGTGTCCCTGAGAGTGAGGCCTGGGAGGGCTAGGTTTACAATGGAGGCATTGAGGGGTAGGATGGGACTGGAGTGTATTGGTGTTGTGATGAGGAGAGGTAGATTGGGATGGTTTGCGCATGTGGAGAGGATGATGGTTGACAATTTGGGGCAGAAAGTGAGAAGTGTTAATGTTAGGGGTAGGGTTGCGAGAGGTAGACCGAAAAAGATCTTAGACTGAATAGGGAAGCTGCCAGAGATTGAGCCATGGGCATCCACAGGATTTTTTGTAAGGGGGGCAAGATATAAGAAATTATAAATATATGAGCGGTTATAATATATCAAAATACACACACTCCAAATAGGCATAGGCATATACTTACATGAGTTAAATGACTTACATCAAATGCATAGAGTAACAGAATAACTCGAAGGTACCAAAATATACGTTATGACCGGAAAAGTTCCAAACACACTTTGGAATTCCAAGGGGTGGGCAAGTGCCCCACCTAGCCCCCCCTTCTGGACGCCTATGGATTGAGCATCGTCAGTAGGTGACCAAGGCTGATGTATGCAAGCATGTTGGAGCCTTCAAAAATGAACAAATGAATGATAGGCAATAATTAGAGAATTACTGGGATGGACCTCAGAACTGGAGGGAGGTAAAGGAGTTGGAAAACAAGTTCGAGAGTGTCTGCTTATGCAGTGTTGATCACAAAAAGTTAAGTTTCTGTCACAGGTTACAGGAAAGTCCTACCGGACCCAAGTTCAAATCCCCACCAGGGCAAGGAACAGTTTAAGGATTTGAATTTCATAAAATTAGACTTTACTGTTACAATCTCAGGTTGCTCCACCATCTCTTCACCTTGACTTAGTGGTAGGTGGTGGCGACCATCATCCAGTCACTTGATGTAGTGCTGCCTACTTCTTCCTTAGGCTTTATCATTCTCTTTCTGAGCCTGCCCTCCTCTCTTCCTATTTCTCCCATCTTTCCTGTCACTTCTTATTGCTTTTCTTTCCTTTACAGGTGGCTTTACATTGAGTGACAAGCCAAATGGTTTCCTGTAAACCAAGATACCATTTACAACGCTGGGTGGTAACCATATAACCAAACCGTACGTGCTCCCTACGTGTCACCAAGTGGGTTGGTGGAGGGTTAGTGCCCCTCCCTGTAAAACAAATAACTCGGAGTCAAATGGCCACCCCTTACGGGATTATGGCGTCTGGCAATAGATAGATAGACTTTACTGACCTACCAGAAGACCCACCGATATGTCATAAAAATCTGTCTATCTATCTATTGCCAGACGCCTCAATCCCGAACAGGGTGGCCACAAACAAATTGCCTCCATGTCACTCTGTCCCCTGCCATTTCACTACCACGCTCCCAACTCACACCCCCCCTCTCTCATATACCTCTCCACTTCATCCCTCCATCTCATCCTCGGCCTCCCCCTCCCTCTCGCCCCCTCCACCTCACTCACATACACTCTCCTCATCAATCTTTCACTCTCCATCCTCTCCACATGCCCAAAATACTCCCACTAACCCACTAATACCAATACACCAGTCCTGTATGAGACAACCCTAGCATGTGTTCAATATGGACGGTGGGTGTTAGCACCAAAGAGGTGACATATGGAGGTGTATGGTATGTAGGAGGATTACTGGGCCTTAGGAGCAGGCTGTGAAGCTTATGCCCAGAGTCGGACACATGAATAAAAAAAAAAAATAATAATAAAAAAGAGATTATTAACAAGACATGGAAACTAGCAAACAAAGAGGGGCTTAAGAATGTTTGGATAAGGAAAGATGCAAATGAGGAAGAAAGAGCTAAAATAAGAGCTAGTCAAGGAAGCTAAGGAAAAAATGACCAGAGAGCGGAGGAAGAGAAGACAGAGTTCTGTTGGAGAGTTATGGATCAGAAGTGGAGAGAGAAAGGAATGGAGGACAAAAAATATTGTAAAAAGACCGAAAGTGGCATATACTAACGCAGATGGTTTAACCTTGGCAAGTCTGTAGATCATCGATTTCTGGGGGGTAAATGAGCCTGATATTATGTGCTTTGTAGAGACCACGTTAACAGAGGATATTGATACCCAAGTGGGAGATGGTAAACACAAATTATGGAGAAGAGATAGAAAAGAAAAAATGGGAGGAGGAGTGATGATAGCAGTGAGGAACACCATAAATGTGGATGATGTGAACATGGGAGAAGGTGGGGCAGAAATGATAAACATGAAACTAGAAACCAGAGGGAAAGGCAGGAGAAACATCGCAGTAGCATATGTATCCCCCAAGACAAGGGCATGGAATGAGGATGCATACCAGGAGATGTACACAGACAAGGTTAGACACCTGAAGAAAATGACTGAGGAAAGCAACAGTATAATCCTGGTGGGTGATTTTTAATTGTAAAGAGGTGAACTGGGAAGAGTGGGACTGGGGAGGTAGTGAAGATTTGTGGGTCAGTGTAATGTTAAATACAGTACAGTAATCTCTCTACTTTCCGGACGACCACTGTCCAATTACACCACTTTTTGGACATCATAGGCTGATGTTCGAAACCTAAAAATGCCAAAAAATTGCCAAAAAAAAAAAAATCCAATTTTTTAAAAATTTGGTGCGCGGCACTGAACAGTCTTGTTTAACATTACATTCTCACTGTCTCCCCCTCCCGCCACTCCTACAGTTGTCTCTGAGTTGCTGTGAGTGTTTGTTGAAATAATCATAATTCACATTGCTAAGAATTAAGTGCAGTTCAACACTGGATTACTGTACATGCTTCAAGAGCATTTTCACCACTGTCAGAGCTTTAGAGGTTGGGTAAACAGCTGCCACTGACATGTAAGTACACTGTCAGCTGCCATATATTTTCCATAATCACTTCTAAATCCTCTTTCTCTGGTTACATTTTATTTACTTCATGCTTTGTGTCACATATCTGAGTGCACAGGCTATGAAAAAGGTGATTTTCTCAGTGATTACCATGTCTCTTACATACGTTCACTCTCTAGTCAACTCGTGAACATATTTGCCCAACTCACTTCTAAATCATAATTTTTCTGGTTACATTTTATTTACTTCATGCTTTGTGTCCCATAGTTGAGTGCACAGGCTGTGAAAGAGGTGATTTTCTCAGTGATTACCATGTCTCTTACATACATTCACTGTCTAGTCAACTGGTGAACATATTTGCCTACTCACCTCTAAATCATAATTTTCTGGTAACAATTTATTTATTTCATGCTTTGTATCCCATATTTTAGTGCATAAGATGTGAGAAAGGGTGATTTTCTTAGTGATTGCCATGTCCGATTTTTACTTACACTATGCTGTCAACTTGTGAACACCTCTACCTTACTCACCTCAAAATCATCATTGTTTGGTTAAAATTCAATTAATTCATGCTTTGTGTCCATTATTTATGTGATTGGGGTCTTAAGTGCTATGCATGTCCGGTAGGGAGGTAGTTAGGTGATTTTCTGATTTAGGTTAGGTTAGGTTAGGTTAGGGTCAGGAATGACTGGTGCTGGAGCTTCAGGGCCACTATCCGGACAAGACCACTTTCCGGTCATGCCTTTGGCTCTATTACAATGGATAGTGGAGAGATTACTGTATAGCAGTGAATAATGTAATGACCTAGTGAGTCAAGGAAGAGACGAGATTTAGAGGTGATGATGCACCAACAAGACTAGATTTACTGCTCTCCGTAGAACCTGACATAACTGAATCTCTGAAATATTTGTGTCCTATAGGAAAAAGTGATCATGTGATTTAGTTCCAAATGATAGAAGGGAATGTGGTGACAAGAGATGAGCTATACAGGCTTGGAAGTTGCCAATTTGGGAAAGCAAACTTTACAGGATTGAGAAAGTTTTTTGAAGATGCAGATTGGGGAGAATTTAGAGAAGCAAGAGAGATGCAGAAGAAGTGGGATATCTTTGTAGGCTTTTATAACTTAGGTTTGAAAAAATATGTGCCAAGAGCAAGTGGGAAAGAGAACTGGAAAAAGGATTGGTTCAACAGGTATATGATACCTAAAAAAGAAAGGGATGCAGCATGGAACAAATGGAGCAAGAGAAGCAGTAATAGAACAAAGGAAGAGTACAAAAGAACTGAAAATGAATATAAAAGAATCCCTAGAAAGGAAGAAAGAAATGTTGAAAGAGGTGTAACTGACAAATGTAAGGAAGAACCAAAATTATGATATAGGTTTGTCAATGGCAAATTGAAACACAAGGAAAGAATCAGACAGCTGAAAGCAGAAGGAAAGGTCTACAAAGATGCAGTAATGCAAGTGGAAATAATGAACAAAAGTTTCCAATTTGTTTTCACTAAAGAAAGTGGTTTTATGGAAGGGGAGGTTTTGACTAGAAATGTAGTGTTAAAAGATATAAAAGTGGAAGTGCAGGAAGTGTATAAATTACTGGAAGCTCAAGATGTAAGGAAGGCCCCAGGGCCTGACGGGATCTCGAATTGAATACTAAAGGAATGCAGAGAACAACTGGTGGACAAGAGTCATGGTTTAATGGTGTATTCTCTGGAAGAAGGGAAGTTCCGCAAGAATGTAAAAGGGCCAATGCAGTACCAATTTAGAAAGGAGAGAATAAGGAAGATCCCTTGAATTATAGACCAATGTCCCTGACCAGTACGGTTGCAAAATTGTGCAATTAAGGCCCCAGATCATAAAGAACTTGTATTTGTCAGTTTCAAAGGGTTCCGTTCACTGGATGTGAAAGTTATTCATGACAGCAGCAAAATGATAGTGAGCTGTAATGACAGATATCCTGGCAGCACTCACGCTGCCTATATCTAGGCTGATTCTAATCTCCACCAGAGATCTGAACCAAGGTGTCTGTGGTGACAGTTTTCTGCTTGGTAACTGTGTTTGCTGATTGCTTTGTGTGAAGTTAGACTATGGTTAGGTAAAACATGGCAGACATAATAAATTCCCATTCAAATTGATATTTTATTTCATTAATCCTAAACCTTCTCATCTTACTAATATTTTAAAGGTTGTGTTGGTGTAAAGCTCTTCATCACTAACATTGGAATGTCTTTTCTTGGCACGCAACATTGTTTTCAATTAATTATTGATACTTCATGTGGTCATCTTTGACTGCTGTGATCCTTGACTGTTGTGCAAGTGTTACTGGCATTGCGTGAAAATAAGGTACTGTATAGAATGCCTAGGTATTCTATAGAATGTCTAGTATTTTTTGGCAAAGTATGGAATAAGCTTATTTCATTCTTAATTTGTATATTTTACCTTGGGATTTTAATACAGTGCGTAGGTACTTTGTAGAATGTCTAGCATTTTTATGGCAAATTTTAATATAATAAACAACAGGGGGTTAGGCTGGGATAATCTAGGTTAAGTTTAAGTTAGGTTAGGTCAGGTTATGTTAGGTTAATTTAGAAGAATGCTGTGTTAAGCGTTTACCTATATTAATCTAACCTAACCTAGCTTAATTGAATCTAAATCATAGCCTAGACTATCCCAGCCTAACATAATCGCAGCCTAATTTATCTGTCTATCTATCTATCTATTGCCAGATGCCTCAATCCCGCATGGGGTGGCCACAAACAAATCGCCTTCATGTCACTACCACGCTCCCAACTCACACCCCCCTCTCTCATATACATCTCCACTCCATCCCTCCACCTCATCCTCAGCCTCCCCCTCCCTCTCGCCCCCTCCACCTCACTCACATACACTCTCCTCGTCAATTTTTCACTCTCCATCCTCTCCACATGCCCAAACCACCTTAACGTGTTTCTCCTAACGCTTCCCATCACGTCCTCAACCACACCACAATGCTCTTTCACTTCCTCATTTGTTAGTCTGTCTCTCCATGTGACTTAACATGCTCCTCTCAAATAACTCATTTCCACTGCTCTCTCTCTTGACTTCTGTCCTTCCAATAGGGTCCAAGCTTCACTTCCATATGTTAGAGATGGTATCACAATAATGTCATGTAACAACTTTTTTACTTCCATGCTCACCTTCCTGTTTCTTATCATTGCTTTCAACGAACCAGCAACCTTCCTTCCCTGCTGCACCCTTTCGAGCACTTCACCCTCCAGACATCCATCCTTACTCATCACACTGCCCAAGTACTTAAATTCATTCACATTCTCCATATCCTTCCCATCCAGTCTCACTGTACATTCACTGGCTTCACTTCTCTCGAAGACCATCACTTTACTCTTCCCTACATTCACCTTTAGATTCCATTTCTTACACACACTCCCAAACTCATCTACCAAGCCTTGCAGCTCCCCTTCATCTTTGCTCAACAACACAGTATCATCTGCAAACAACAGTACAGGGAGTTTCCAAACACTGCGCTCTCTCACTAGGGCTGCTCCAACATCCACTGCCCGACCTTGTATCTCTTTTATAACCCCATCCATGTACAGATTGAACAACCATGGAGACATGACACATCCTTGTTTCAATCCAACCTTCAAATGGAAAGATTCACTCAGTTTGCCATCCACACGCACTGCAGCCTTAGCACCTTCATACATACTCTTCACTGCCTTCAACAACTTCCCATCCATTCCATATATTCTTAATACCTTCCACAAACCTTGTCTCTCCACCTTGCCATATGCTTTCTCCAGATCCATGAAGGCTGCATACAACTTCTTGCCCTTCTCTAGAAACTTTTCCACTACGGATCTAAGAATGAATATCTGGTCTACACAACCTCTTCCCTTCCTAAAACGTCCTTGTTCTTCTCCAACTAATTTCTCTGTAATTTCCCTAACTCTGTCATTAAGTATCCTACCATATACTTTTCCTACTACACTGAGAAGGCAAATGCCCCTATGATTACCACACACTGCTTTTTCCCCTTTTCCTTTGTACAGAGGAATAATTATAGTTGACTTCCAATCCTCTGGGACTCTACCCTCCTCCCAAGCCAATCTGCACACCTTCCACATCCATTCTATTACTATCTCTCCCCCATGCTTCAGCATTTCACCACACACTCCATCAATTCCTGGGGCTTTCCCCATTTTAACTTTCTTCATTGCTTCCACCACTTCCATCCTGGTGATTTCTTCCTCTCTTCTCACAACCCTCCTTCTCCCTGCCATTCCCCAGCCACTTATACTTGCATTACTTTCATTCTCTATGTTCAACAGTTCATTAAAGTGTTCTCTCCATCTGTTTACTTTTTCTCCCTTCTCCACTAGTAATCTACCATTTTTATCTTTCACACCCCCACTGACTTCGTTGGCACCCTGTCTAGCTCTCTTTACCTCCTTCCAGAACATTTTCTTACATTCCCTCCATATTGCACTCAAATTCCTTCCAAACTCCTCATCCACTCTCTTCTTACTCTCTCTTACTAATCTTTTCACCTCTCTCCTCCTCACTACATATAACTCTCTCGTCCGTCTCTCAGCTTCTTCGTCGCCCCTGTTCCTCATCCACTCATTATATGCTTTCTTCTTTTGTGCCACAGCCTCTCTCACCTCTTCAGTCCACCATGCTGTTCCCTGAACCCCCTTTCGTCTCCTCTTCACCCCACACACCACCTCACATGCTGCACAGATTTCTTCTGTGAATACCTTGCACACACCCTCCACGTCCCCCATCTGCTCCAATCTATATTTACCCAATCGCTCCTCCACTTCCCTTCTATATTCAGCCTTTATTCCATCCTCTTGTAACTTTTCTACCCTCCTTGTAACANCCAGAACATATTCTTACATTCCCTCCACTTTGCACTCAAATTCCTTCCAAACTCCTCATCCACTCTCTTCTTACTCTCTCTTACTAATCTTTTCACCTCTCTCCTCCTCACTACATATAACTCTCTCGTCCGTCTCTCAGCTTCTTCGTCGCCCCTGTTCCTCATCCACTCATTATATGCTTTCTTCATTTGAGCCACAGCCTCTCTCACCTCTTCAGTCCACCATGCTGTTCCCTGAACCCCCTTTCGTCTTCTCTTCACCCCACACACCACCTCACATGCTGCACAGATTTCTTCTGTGAATACCTTGCACACACCCTCCACGTCCCCCATCTGCTCCAATCTATATTTACCCAATCGCTCCTCCACTTCCCTTCTATATTCAGCCTTTATTCCATCCTCTTGTAACTTTTCTACCCTCCTTGTAACACATACTTCCTCCTGTCTTTCCCTTCTTCTCTTCCTCCATCTTGTTTGGACTCTGATTCTGGCCACCACCAAGTGGTGGTCAGAAAGTCCACTCCCCCAACCTCTGTATACTCTTGCATCCATTACACATCTTCTCATCCTTTCATCCACACACACATAGTCAATCATTGCCTTCCGTTCATTCATTCTCCGGTCCTCTCTTCTCACCACTCGCCATGTATGCCTATGGATCATTTTGTGTCTGAAGAGGGTATTAACTACCACCAACCCCCCCCCCAGCACAAATGTCCACTAAAGCACTGCCATTCTCATCCATCTCTGCAGGCACACCCCACTCACCAACCACTCCATCCACCTTCTCATTCCCCACTTTTCCATTCATATCTCCAATCAGAAACACTCTCTCATTCCTTTCAAACTTTTCCAAGCAGGCTTCCACATTTGTCCAAAACTCTTCTCTCACTCTACTTACACGATCTTGCGTTGGCACATACACGCACACAATTGCCCACATTTGTAGTCCAACTTCCACTCTTACCCACACAATCCTTGACCCAACTGATCCATACTCTCTTACATTCTCCTTCCACCTGTTGCTCACAACAATACACACTCCCTCTTTCGCCCTCTCATTCTCACCCACTCC
>JAGKTI010011604.1:0-26089 GCA_018397915.1 Birgus latro | reverse complement strand
AGACTAACAAATGAGGAAGTGAAGGAGCGTTGTGGTGTGGTTGAGGACGTGATGGGAAGCGTTAGGAGAAACACGTTAAGGTGGTTTGGGCATGTGGAGAGGATGGAGAGTGAAAGATTGACGAGGAGAGTGTATGTGAGTGAGGTGGAGGGGGCGAGAGGGAGGGGGAGGCCGAGGATGAGATGGAGGGATGGAGTGGAGAGGTATATGAGAGAGGGGGGTGTGAGTTGGGAGCGTGGTAGTGAAATGGCAGGGGACAGAGTGACATGGAGGCGATTTGTTTGTGGCCACCCCGTTCAGGATTGAGGCATCTGGCAAGATAGATAGATAGATAGATAAACTACTATAAGGTTTACCTCCAGAAGTAAGGGTGTGTGTCACAGAAATATGCCTGACACAGGTAAGGCATACTGGCCCCCCTAAACATACGTCAGACCTGAAAGTGGTTTAGTCACTGTCAGAGTCACCCTCCATCAGCATTCGAGGTGGTACAGGGGTGATGGACTGGTGAGCATTAGGGATAGCACTCCATCTTCTCAATTACTCCCAATTTCTGGGCAAGAGAAAGCCTCACTCTCTCCTTCTTTTCCTGAACCTTAGGCATGGTTTATAAAAGCTTTGGTACACTTAAAAAACACACACACACACACACACACAAATAAGGCGACAACACCAAGGCAAAGCCACACACACGCAGAGCAGTTGTTTACAGCTGGGGGATCACGTGAAGACTGCATGGGACGAGTGACGTCGTCAAGTCCCCGCTGCTACCCATCATCTTGGCAGGGATGTGTGGCAAAACCTCACACCGCCAGTCAGGGAAGCGTTTCCAGTAAGGACTCAATGAGGCGCTCAATTTACAGGACTTTTTCCAGAAATTTGGTGGTTTTTGGAAAAGAATTTCCTTAATGGAATTATACTTATTTTAATGGAATTTTTCCTTTATGCCGGGCAAAAAAATAAGGGAAAAAAATGATTCCGTTATCCCAGGCTTCTGCTAAATCACTGTTTGTTAAATCGAGCATCTACTGTATATACAGTATACAGTAATCACTCGCATATCCGAACTGGCATTATAGAAACCTCGACATTTTCCGAATCTCCATACTGAATAATTAACAAAATTAATAATATTCATGAAAGAAATTTTAATTTCGTGAGCAAGGCGAAACTCGCAAGGTGGCCGATAGGTTGCAAAGCGAATCAAAACAATAACCTGCCACCCTTATGCCTATGGCTGGGAAAGTCAGGGAAGCCTTTGAGACCCTCACTGATTACTGTGAGCACCCAAATGCTATACCAGCCTTCAAAAAGACCTCAAGTCCCTCCGAGAACTTCATGACCTCTTCATCAGAAATCAGAGCAAATAAGCGTTCAAGCAAACAACAATCAACACCTTCTTCTAGCCAACCGCTCCTGTAACACTGCCTTCATCACTGCCTACACCATCATGTAGCCAACCGTCCACCTCAATAGCACCCTCACCTAACCACAATACCCAGGGCCTGGAGCAGTGACGTCTTCATCATGGGTCCACCCCCCAGAAGCTGTCGAGGCAGAGGAAGAGGAAAGCATGGAGGCAAAACCACCACAAACCCCTCCCTGGCCCCCAACTGGGCTCGTGACCCTGGGAGTGGCTTCAGTCGCCTGGGCAAGTTCCACATCTCCCAATACAACAAACACAACAACACTGTTTTTTCCACACCAAGAAATGACTTTCTGGCGATCATTTCTCAAAGACTTCTAGCCGGTGACACAGAAAGCAATTTAGGACCCATCAACAAATACATATGTCCAACATACTCAAAACCTATCACTTCCAGTTGACAGACAAAGGGTTTAGTTCAGTGCAATTCTTGCAAGAACTGGACCCATTTCTCCTGCAAAATGCTTGCATCCAGAGAACATGACACAAACACCTGGACCTGCTCCTTATCCCAACCTCTAATCCCCCCCCACAAGCCTCTCTCTTACTTCCTCCACACCTCCTCAGCCTAACCCACCAATCCTTCCCAGTCCCACAATCCCTCCCATTCCACCTGAATCTAATCCACCTCAACCCTAATCTCTCTCTCACAACCTTCTCCTACCCCTTCCCCTCCACCCACACCCCTACCTTCCCCCTCAGTGCTGCAGCACCCATCACATATCGTACACACAACACTAACATTCTTCAAATAAACACAGATGGCATAAACACCAAAAAACAAGAACTCACACAATTCATCAAACAACAAAACATACACATTGCCATTTTACAAGAAATAAAACTATGCAGAACAAAAAAACACCTTCATTTCATAATTTCACCACCATCAGACAAGACCGGGCCAACAGTGGTGGCAATGGACTCATCATCCTGGTACATTAATCCATCAACTTTTCAGATACTGATGCACACACAAAATCACTTCTCCCCCCACATGACACCACAACAAAAATACAATCAATTAAAATACACAATGGCAAGAAAACACATATAACAACTGACAATACATACACTCCCCCCAGTGATCCCCAACAGTACCACAAAATTACTCCCCTTAAATACGCCACATCACTAACGTACCCATCATCATCCTGGGTGGTGATTTCAACACCAAGGCGTCGGCCTGGCATGTCAACAACCCTAACACAGACAGAGGGCTGGTGCTACAATCCTAAACAGATGATCTTTTCATCCTCAATAATCTCCATCAATATACCCATATCCCACACCAAGACCTCTTCCTCCCATCATCCCCAGACATCAGCTTTTGCTTCCCAAACCTCACCCTCAAAACATCCTGGAGGGAGGTCAACTCAAAACCCTTGGCTCTGACCACCTCCCAATCATCATCACTACCAAAACTAGAATCAACCCAGCAGGCCACAGACACACATACACTAATTATAAGAGAAACAACTTGGAGGCCTTCACAACTGAAACAGAACAACACTCATACATTAAACAATACACCCATCACAGACATCAACACCGCTGTGCACACTTTCAATACAATTATTCAAAATGCAGACAAAAGACACATCCCTAGCGGCAACAGAGACAATCCCAGCTTCACACCACAAATTCAAGGTCTCATATGTCAATGTGACACACTACAACACTCCCCAACACCCCATACACAAGACATGGTACAACAAATACAAGAACTCAACACTCAGATAAACAAAGAAATATCAGAGCAGCAGGAGGAGTAAACTGTAGCACCAGTCAAGCAGGGCAGTACTCCCAAGGTGGATGGAAAGCTGATGACAGGGAGAGCTAGAGCTCCCGTTTCATCAGCCCTCAGGACTAGTTCCTGATCGTCCCCCTTTGCTGAACTTTTTCAGTGTTTCAATTACATGGATAGTAGGCCAGCACGCTCTCCAATACAAGTTTCTCTAACTGTCAACACCAAACTACATGCACAGTACACACTACACTTCCTTTTCAAAATTAAAAAACAAAAATGGCGTCATTAAATCAGGCCTCAGAGTCCCCAAGGGAGGGGAAGGGGGCCATAAATGCCCCCATCTGCCCCTCTCCCAGTGACGACTCAGAGAGATCCCTGGAACCACTGTCTGACTCACTTCTTCATTTCTGCAACACTCACAACCTTTCTTCTAACTTTCTTTCTGTGGAGTACCACCTCTCCTCCTCTAAACCTCCCCTTCTTTTCCTAACATGGACCCAGCCGTCTGAGGCAACTGACAGCAAACCCTTTTCTGTATCCTCCTACTTTCTCTATACTCATTTCAAAGCCAAAGGTGGCTGTTGTGTATGTGTATGCAATGATCTATCTTGCTCTCGTGTTCCTGAACTTGATTCTTCTGAATTCTCTACTCTCTGGCTTCGGCTCTCCTGTCATTCTCTGACTAAATATATCTGCAATGTTTACTTATTGCCTAATTCTACTGACTATCAAAAATTCTTTGACTATCTTACTTCTACGATGGAACACATTCTATCCATTTCTCCTTTCTCGGAAATCTCCATTCTAGGAGGTTTCAATGTTCACCACCACCTTTGGCTCTCCTCTCCTTTTACTGATCCACCTGGTGAACAAGCCTACACCTTTTCAATCTTTAATGACCTAGAGCAGCTTGTACAGCATCCTACCCGTATCCCTGACCACCTTGGAGAGAGCTCCAACATACTTGACCTCCTCCTTACAACTAATCCTTCTGCTTACACTGTTAATCTTTTCTCTCCGTTGGGCTCCTCCGATCATAACCTTATTACCTCAACCTGTCCTATCGCTCTGGTGAGGCCTGGGGACCCTCCAAAGAAACATCGTCTGTGGCACTTTGGAGCTGCGGAATGGGAGGCCCTCAGGCAGTACAGTACTTCTTTGATTTTCCCCTGGAATGATTATTGCTTCCACGGCCAGGAGCCATCTGCGTGTGCCTTACGCATTACGGAGGTTATTCTCTCGGGCATGGAAGCATACATTCCTTTCTCTTATCATTTGTCTAATGCAAGAAAGCCTTGGTTTAACCACGCTTGTTCTGATGCTGTCCGCAAAAAGGAGAGGGCCTATTTAAGGTACCAGAGCCAACCCACCCCTGAACCACATCTTTCCTTATGTTTCTGTCTGGAATTGTGCTAAGTCTGTTCTTCACTCTGCTAAAAATAATTTCATTCGCACTAAATGTTCTCAGCTCTCTTGTTCTTCGCTCTGCTAAAAATAATTTCATCCGCACTAAATGTTCTCAACTCTCCAACTCGAATTCTTCCCGCTCCTTCTCGCAACTTGCCAAAAACCTTTCTAACAACTTTACCTCATCATCCTTCCCACCTCTTTTCTACTCTGATGGCTCTGTAGCTATTTCTTCTACTGATAAAGCAGATCTCTTCATTCAGACTTTCTCCTCCAATTCCACCTTAGATGATTCCGATACTGTTCCTCCAACACTTCCCCCCTCTGACTTCCTCATGACTGACATTAAAATTTCTTCAGCTGATGTATTTTCTGCCATCACTGGCCTCAATACTAACAAGGCATCTGGGCCTAATGGAGTCCCTCCTGTTGTCCTCAAAAACTGTGATTCTGTGCTTACACCCTGCCTTGGCAAACTCTTTCGCCTTTATCTGTCAACTTGTACCTTTCCCTCTTGCTGGACATTCGCTCTCATTCAACCAGTCCCAAAGAAGGGTGACCATTCCCAACCATCTAACTATCGTCCAATTGTTTCAACATCCAGTGTCTCAAAAGTATTCAAGTCTATTCTCGATAGCAAATTTTTTAAGCATCTTTCCTATCATAACCTTTCTGATCATCAGTATGCGTTCCGTCAGGGACGCTCCACTGGCAATCTTCTCACCTACCTTTCAGACTCCTAGTCATCTTCCTTTCAGGACTGTGGCAAAAGCTTTGCCACTGCACTTGACATCTCAAAAGCTTTTGATCGAGTCTGGCATATATCTTTAATTTCCAAACTGCCCTTTTATGGTTTCTATCCTTCTATCTGTGCCTTCATCTCTAGCTTTCTTTCTGGTCGTTCTATAGCCACTGATGTAGACGGCCATCATTCTTCTCCTAGATCTATCAACAGTGGTGTTCTTCAGGGCTCTGTCCTATCACCACCTCTCTTCCTTTTCTTCATCAATGACCCTGAGCTGTACATCTAACCCTATCCACTCATACACCGATGACTCCACCCTTCACCTTTCCATTCGGTTCCCGCAACATCCATCTCAGCAGTTGCTTCAACAGGCACGGGATGAGGCTATGGCACACCTAATGTCTGACTTGGCTCGTATCTCTGACTGGGGTGAAAATAATCTTGTTGTTTTTAATGCATCAAAGACTTAGTTTTTACACCTATCAACCTGACATAGTCTCCCACAGGAGTACCCACTAATGTTTAACCCTTAAACCGCGGGGTTATCGGAGGCGCACCGTGACCATTCCGCGGGGATATTAACACTCCGACTGACTTTTTTCAAATATTTGCCAAAAATCAGTTATTAGTCCTAGAATATTATAATTAAACATACATATGGCACATACCTTCAGCTTTCTCCTGGGATGTTTTTCTAGCACTCTCGACTACTGTAGGACTTGTGCAGACTTCTGAAGTTGGGTAACTAAGTCTCCACTTTACACGTCCCGTCTTCCCATAATATGAATACCACATTGCCAGATATTAACACTAGAAACACTATTCAATGATTTCCAAATAGTTTGGAATCCATGCTAAAAAAAAGAAAAAAAAAAACACTGTGAAAGCAATGTAAAAATACGAGCGCGTATAAGCCTCCCACTCGAGCTAATTCGCCACTGGTATTCTGTCATTTCTTACTCATATACACACTCACTTTATTATTTCTAGTACTTTATTACACTTATATATATCTACAGTCCTTTACCGCTTCCCACACAATATTTAGTACGGGTAGAGGTCACAGGGCCTTTTACAATGGGCACAAAAGCAGCAGAAATGAAGGGGTGCGACTGCGACATGATTTCACCGTGAAGGATGAGAGTGAACTGAATGTACAATACTTATCTCGGTAGCCAAGAGTTGAAAATGTCAGCTGCTAATGTATTTGCTAAGAAATAAGTCATAGGAAATCTAGACAATACATAATAAATTAGGTAGTTCCAGGTGAATATAAATATCACTCAGGCTTCTCCCTTCCTTTCTTATATACATTTATATTACGAGAGTAGCTCATACGGCATATTTCATGGGAAAAAAAAGCAAGGGAAATTAGCGAACGAGTGCAGGTTGGATGTTGCCAAGTGATAATTAGCCAATTCCAGGTGTATGGCACTATCAGTTACCTTATTTTTTATATATATATATTATTTTGTATAAGAATAGGGCACAGGGCTCATTTCAATGGATGAAAACAGTGGAAAAATCCGGGGAAGATTTACATTGTGCAGAGCAGCTGAGCAGACGACACGAGAGGGTAATGGAGGGGAGATAGAAAGGGGAGTCTAGAATGGGGGAAAATGGCTAAACTGTCAATAATGGATGGGAGTACTGATGACATTAGCAGCTCTGACTATTGTTGGACACTGGCAGTGCTGATAGATGATACAAGCCACCACCTGAAAGCCTGGGCAGATTCAAAACAACACAGAAGCACAAAAGTGACGCCTCGTGGTATGATCCATTGCACCCGACCGTCACAAAAGTGACGACCCGTGGTTTAGGGGTTAATAATGCCCAACTCATTCCTGCATCATCCTTGAACATGCTTGGGGTTCATTCACTTGGGATATATCTTGGAAAGAACATATTACATCTCTTGTGATATCTGCTACCAAGAGATTAGATGTGCTTTGTACATAGGTTTTATTCACCCCTGTTTAGAGTACAACTCTCATGTCTGGGGAGGCTCCCCACATACAGCTCTTCTCAGTAGGGTGGAGTCAAAGGCTTTTCGTCTCTTTAACTCTCCTCCTCTTACTGGCTCCCTTCAACCTCAGTCTCTTCGTCGCACTGTTGCATCTTTACCTGTTTTCTATCGCTACTTTAATGGCCACTGTTCCTCTGAACTGTCTGCTGGCATCCCTCCACCTCTAAGATGGGCACGTGGCACCCGTCTAGCAACAACCTCTCATCCCTTTTCAGTCCAACTCTCTAACTCAACAGTTAACCGTTACTCCCAGTCCTTCATTTATGCAACTGGTCAACTCTGGAACTGTCTTACTCCACCTGTATTTCCTACTTCCTATGATCTCCAGTCTTTCAAACACAGTGTGTCCAGGCATCTCGAAATGAACGGATCCTGAATTTGGCCCTCTTTTGTATTGTTTTTTTTTTCTTGGAAGGAACAGTTTGTGGGCCCATGGCCTTTGGTTTTCTTCCTTCCTTAAAAAAAAAAAAAAAACTAAATTGGAATAATAATCTCCAAACACTTGATCACAAAACAAACACCAGCAAACTCTATGAAACACTAAACAGCTTCACACATTCCAACAGCAATGCTACACAATCACACACTGCCATCACAAAAACAGACACCATACCCTCAAACAAACAACATACGAACACTCTCATCAATCACTTGTCATCCGACACAAGAGCCAGTTCCCCACAGACCCAGACTTCGCACCCTTCACTTACAACCAGATGAAGCAATCATTGGCAACCTTAAATACTAATCTGCCTGTGGCCCAGACAACATAAGCAACATACACCTTAAACAGCTTGGACAAGGCATACAAGCACTCACCAATTTATCAAACTACAGCTACTGACACAACACAATACCCAACATCTGGAAGCAATGTACTATCATCACTATCCCCAAACCCAACAAAGACCCTACATTACCTTCTTCACACTGCCCCATCACACTCCTCTGCATTCCCTCTGAAGTTACTGAACGACTGTTATTACAATTAGTAACACCTCATATCTCCCAGCCCCATCACAATGTGGTTTTAGGCCGCTACACGCCACAAACAATTCAGCTAGGCCACCACACAGAACAGTCCTAGCCACACTAGACATTAGCAAAGCTTTTGATGCCATCCTCTGCCACAACCTCACAAACAAAATATTCAACACAAACATGCACAATAACACAAAATGATGGCTGGCAAACAATTTAGTAGGCATGTAACATTTGCCAGTTGGTCATCAAACATCAAAAACCTCACAAACGGCATCCCTCAAGGATCTGTTTTATCCCCTACATTCTTTAACTTATACATGCATGACATACCCACACACCACATATACACAAAGCTTCCTATTCTGGCAACATAACACTTACATGTAAACACAAAAACACAAACACAGCCGCACACATCCTCCCTTACCTCAACACGCTACACGAATGGTTCACCACAAACAGACTCGGAACAGCCCCAGCCAAATCTACAGTGACCCTTCTTACAAACTGGACAGCTGAACACAGTCACATTCCACACCTCACCAGAAATAAATCTTCCCTACCATACACACACACAATATCCTTTGTGCAACATACATCAGTGTCATTTAAACAACACATCACAAACATTAAAAATAAATAAACACCAAAACTCAATGACCTATGGTCACATGCCCATACAACATTTGGACAGAACTAAGAAACCACCACCACAGTATACAAACAATAGATACATTCAGTGATGAATTATGCATGTACTAAAACACACTACAACACCTTACAGACCATACAGAACAAGGTGCTAAAAATAATCACAGACTGCAAAGCTACTACACCTACAGACCACCTACACCATGAACCAAAGTCCTCAAAGTCAAGGATCATCTAGACATGAGAGGCAACCAAATTCTTGCTGCAGCCTCCACAAACCTACGCCATCCACTACACTACATGGCAGCACATCCACACACACACACCAAGGAACATCAAAACAACACCCAGCACATATTACACACAAATACTGTCATCTCTCCTCCCTCGCCTGCCTCAAGCCAGCTTCCAGAGGCATATCCATGCCCAAATCACTCGCAGCTCCATTCAGTCACTCAAAGACAACAAACAGCTGCATGCACGGCCTCCTGATATCCACCCTTCTGAATCCTACCACCCTCGTGATGAGAGGGTCCACCTGGACAGGCTGAGATGTGGGCATCATCCAGCCCTCTTGAGTTATCAGAAGAGGCTGGATGACTCCATCGCTGATGCCTGTCCAGGATGTAACACAGCACCCCATACTAAGCAGGTTATGGAAGATTGCATTGCACACAATCCCCTGCACCAACAATGCCGTGGCCTTCCTTAGGGACTTGGGACTGTTCGGCCATACTGCCTAGGGAGCAACTACTGTACTACTACCACAATACCCATGGGTGACGACAACAGTGAGGATGAGACTGAGGAGGCAGGCTTGTAAGCTGGTGGGTAATGTAATGCATCTATACCTGAGGTGTCAAACTGGTGGCCTGTGGGCCACATGTTGTCCTTGAGGAGGAAAAGGGTGGCTCATGATGACTTAAGAAAAAGTGAGAAATAACAAATAGAAAATCCCATAAAAGTTGTCATGTGATCAAGTGAACAAATATCACAGCACTGTTAGGAAATATTTACTGATAAATTGATTGATAAAAATACCATTTGAATAATTTCCTGGTGAACAAGTATGTCATGAAACTTTTAAATATTACCACTGACTTGAAGCAGAAGCCAATGCCACTGCATGGATTAGAAGAGATACTGAACTTCTCAGAATGTTTTAATAGGCTAAGGCTTTGCCGTTTTATATACTGTATTATAGTTTTGGTAGACTTGGCCCTAAGACGATCAACAGAACTGAAGTGTGGCCCTTGGGTAGGAGAGTTTGGCATCACTGTCCTTTACTGTACAGACAACTGTATGCCTAAAATACTATACAGTATTTGCCATTATCTAAATTTTTTGCATGCTCTGACCATCTCTTTGGCCCAATTACTTCGGATACATGAGTGATCACTGAATATACATATACAGTCATCTCGCATACAGTGTGTGAACATGGGCGACACAGCAAGTCGCACTTTATAAATTTGCATTTTACGAAGCACAGAGTCCCATGTTAAAATGGCTTTATGGGTGACACATCCTGAATTTTTGTATACTGATTCACCAATACCTATCCCTAACTAAAAGGCAAAAGGCAATGTTTCCCTCTCCTTTCTCCCTCCGCCTGATAATCTCCAGCTTCTGCTGGTGAGTAAGGTGGAGATGTTTCTTGGGTGACATGGCTGGGGTAGAGACAATCAGACCAAGCGAGGGCAGACTATGTCAGAACAGACCACAGATGAGTATAGACACGACAATGGCCTTGGGGAGGAGGGAAAGCTGTGCAGATGCTGCCGACATCACAGTGCGCTGTGACATCGGCCCCTCCCTCGCCACCACTCACTCACACACCAGCCACACCCCACCACACATACTCACCAGCCCCAATCTTACCCATCGCCCGCTACAAATTATGCTCGCGAGTTGCAGGAGAAAACCGTATTGCCTCAATTTTTCATGCCTATCACATATTGCAAGTAGCAAACGCACATTAGGTGAGAGACACTTTCCAAAGGCGCACTTCAGGTGAGATGACTATACTGTATATATATATATGTATATATTAAAGCAGGAAATGTACTAGGCCTATACCCAAAACTAAGGATAAGCAGGTACATAGTAACTAGACATGAAACGATCAGTATTATAAAAACTATAGCCTAATCCATCAACTGAGGTGGTCACACCAGACATTTATGAGGAATTTCTTCACCACAGTATCTTTCAAACAATATTTAATACAAGATTCTAAAGATTCTGAACATTATAACAAAAATTTTTTGCTGCACATTCATGATCACCTGAAGACTGTTCCAAGCAGGATTCAAGACTGTTTTAAGGAGGATTCAAGAGTCAAATCTGAGTACAGTACTATTACATCTGACTACTACAAAAAGTGTACCAGAATACCATAAATACTAATATAGTATAAATGTAAACTGTCTCATATCATACCCTGACGTTATCCATAACTAGCACAGATAAGTAAAAAGTAACAAATGATGCAATATCATACACAGGGTGTTAATATATAAAATTTACTACAACCAAATATCTGTTGTCCACAAAGCTCTTAATCCTTTCAGTCCAATGCTGTCTCTTTTTCATTACTGCTACCCTCAGATTATTCCATTCAGATTAGGTGAGACCCTTGTTACCAGTCATTCCAAATGATACCTCCCCACTAGTTAACAGTATGGTGTGTTAAGGACTGCTGAGGCAGTAAGCCTATGTTGGCTTCTTTAGTACTCCTGCAAGTGCCTGAACATTGGTTCTATGTGTCTTGCATCTGTTCAATGATTTGGTTAAAACACCCTCCACAGGCAGCACGAATCTGAACAAACTTTATCCAGCAATCTGAATGACCCAAACATCAAACTTACGTTCTTTGGGTGAACGCTGGACCTCCTAATTAATGCACTATTGGCTCAAACTGGAATGGTTAGATATGGCCTTACTCAACCCCTTCACAGCAAGATATCCTCCTTAGTTGAGTAAAGCTGTCCATATGAAGCAAGAGAAAGTTGATGACAGTACTACTGTTTCAGCTCATAAGTCCAGTTATTCTGAGACTGTTACACACCAGATTTCATGTGCAACACCTTTTCTTCTACGACATCTGAACTGGAAGGCTAATTGGAGATATAATATTTATTAACCCGTCCAGTCCCGACCGCTTTTTTACCCAGCCTACCCCCAGATCCCGACCGATTTTCGACTTTTTGTTTTTTGGCTGAAACCTTCGCTTTTGGTGAGAAACATCAAAAATTCATAGAGAAATTGCGATTCTTGGGTTAGAAATGTTGATACAGGTGTCACTCAACCTTACGGTTTCCTTCTTTTTCAGGGTACCTGGCTAAAGAAAATGAACTATGAAAGGGTTAACTAATTCGAGCCACTTTAAATTACATATTTATATCATTTATTTGGTACGAATTTATGTGTAGTACAAGTCTATATTGGTTTTCACACAATAATATAGGCATTTATAAGCATTGGTCACTCACCCAAAACCCCAGTATATGGCACCTTCCTTTATGACAGTACCACCTCATCACTTCTGTTTGTTTTTAACTCTAGCTTCTTTGTTTCTTTGTCCTCCACCTCAGGAATCACTTTCACCATGAATTTCGTCATTGGAGAGACTGTGGGGCAACATACTGTACCTTTACTGGCCAGGTTATTGCCAACAGGTGAATTGCCCAGTGTGGAGGGATGGGGGGAGGGGGGGTTAGGTGGGGCCAGGCAGTATCCCAGCTTGATAGCAGGTAGAGGAAGGTCTCCCACATATGCCTACCAAAAATCACCCACGAATATTGAAAAATGTGCACACAATGGGCCTTGCAATTAAGTGACGTACAATGCATGACGTTGGGTCTGTCCACGGAAAAAACTAGTGACGTGCATCATACGTCAGTGGGACTCGGCAGGTTAATCAAGCCTGCAGACAGCTACGTGATTTACTCTAGCCAATCACTAGCTGAGTTGGCATTTCAGTTTCACCACAGCCTCTGTGAGCAACAGAAGCAACAGGCACTCTCCCATTCCTGCTTTTGTTTTTCAGGAGTGTGAGGTCCATAACTACAGTAAGGATGGTAATTTGCTTTGGTTAGGACCGAATCGCCTGGGGTCTGGGTTAGTTCAATATCTAAAATGGGTTGTAATTCACTGATTTAGGGGGATGAGGGATAGCTAAAAAGTGAGTGCAACGAATTACCGAATTGGCAGTAAGTTACCAATTCAGTACTTTTAATTGCATTATGCGATATAAAAGTCCCAATATGTGAATTTTAGCCGACACATTGTTTTATCTATGACTATTATATAACAATACAAAGCCTGACCTTAATGCGAGTTCTCTTTGACAAGGTTTAGACTCTTGGTTTAACAATTCAGGGTGGGTACACAAGCCTGAAATATGCAAGAAAATGCTTCAGAAGGCATTTATTACAGAACTGTTAAAAAAAATCCACATACAAATATATATCTGTGAGCAATGGAATGTATGGTACTGGTGTGATGATGCTCAGGGGAAAATTGAGATGGTCTGGGCACGTGGTGAGGATGGAGGATGACAATTGGGTGCAGACGTTGAGAAGTGTGAACATCATGGGCAGGGTGGTGAAAGGCAGATCGAAAAAGACCTGGGATGAGGTCACAGTGTGACCTCAGGGATAATGTATTGAATAAGAAGGCTGCCAGAGATCAATCTGCATGGATAGCTGCCAGTGGGTGACCAAAGCCAATGCATGCAAGCATGTTGGAGCCTTTATAAACGAAACAAAATGAAACATGCACTGGTGAATCACGGGGGAGAGCTGAAATACAGTATTCATTTTTCATAAAGTTGTTCAAAAGGGCCAAAGCAATATGAAAAGGGTAAAGCCGAAACATTCAAATACACACTCGTCTTTATGTCTTGTATACCCATGTTTAATTATTAAACTACAGTAGAATGTGTACAGTCTTCACTTTGACAAAAAGAACATACATTAAAGGCCAGATTTCATCTACCTATTTATCAACAGTCAGATGCCATAATCCCACAAGTGGTGGCCATTTGTCTTTCGAGTTAACCGTTTTATGGAGAGGGGCACTAACCCTCCACCAACCCACTTGTTGACACACAGGGAACACATATGGGTTGGTTATAAGGTTACCACCCAGTGGTGTAACTGGTTTCCTGGTTTACAGGAAACCACTAGGCTTATCAATCAAAGTAAGGCTGCCTGAAAAGGAAAAAGGAGTAATAAAAAGTGACAGGATGGCCATTTCTTAAGGGATTATGACATCTGGCTATAGACAGATAGCCTTGATAAAAAAAACTGATAGACAGATAGACAAACAGATATAACAGATAGACTGAAAGATGAGAGAAATAAAAAGAGAGGAGGGCAGACACAGAAAAAGAATGATAGGGTGATGGAACAAAATAAAAAAAAAGGAAAAAAATATGTTGACCAAAGCTCACATAATGAGATTTTTATGAAGCTAAATGTTCATGAAAATATATATATATATTGTGAATAAGTGCTGATATGGTGCCAATCTTTTACCGTAATTTCTATGCCAAATACGTAATCTATTGCACCACTCAAAACCCGGTCATTTCCAATAGAAATGAAAAGATGGTAAAAACTGAATGAATTACATAAATCTATCTAACTGATGTCAGATACCTTAATCCTGTATGGGATGGCCACCACAAACAAATCGCCTCCATGTCATCCTGTTCCCTGCCATTTCATTGCCCTCCCCCCAGCTCACATATGCCTCTCTCATACCTCTGCACTCCATCCCTACATCACATCCTCAGTTTTCCCCTCCCTCCACCACACTTACATACACTCTCCTAGTTAGTCTCTTCCTCTCCATCTTTTCCATATGGCCAGAGCACTTCAATGTATTTCTCCCAACGCTTTCTATCAATCCACATCCACACCACAATGCTCCTTAACTTCCTCATTTGTCAGCCTGTCTCTCCATGTAACTCCACATTCTCCTCTCAAATAACTCATTTCCACTGCTCTCACTCTCGAGTTATGTGCTTCCAACAAGGTCCAAGCTTCGCTTCCATATGTTAGAGTTGGTATACCACGATACTATCATGCGGCGACTTTTTTTACTTCCATGCTAACATTTCTCATCACGGCTTTCAAAGAACCAGCAACATTTCTTCCCTGCTGTACTCTTTCAAGCACTTCATCCTCTTAACTTCTATCCTACTCATCACTCTACCCAAATACAATAATCTCTTAATTATCCGGCATAATTCATCCAACCTCCCCGCTGGATATTGCAAAAATGCAGGATATTGCATGGGTACCCCCAATTGGCTATCCATTCAGCACTGAGCCGGATAACATGTAACCACTCCCAACCCTCTACCCTAAAAACTTTCCTGCAATATTATTCACAAGTAAAAGATAAAAATAAAGCATAAAATACAATACAGTCCTGATACTGCAATAACATACATAATAAACCATAATCACACTCACCAAGTGTTGGCACTGCCACAAACTCAGCCATCACGCAGAACCAGGGTACAATAGTCAGAGCACTCGGACATGGAGTACTGAGGGGACACAAGGGAAGCCACAGCACTATACAGCAACGAGTGAGGAACAGGGGGCGGCACGTTAAGTCTCAGCACTTAGGGGTAGCCACTGTGTGAGTCATAAATGCACAAGGCACAGATACATCCTCACTATACAGCGTCCAGTGGTGAGAATGAGAGGGTGACGGTTTGCTCGGTGTGTCAAGTAGGCCGCTCCTACAATGCACTGTGATTGGCTGGAGTGTGTTGCCGTGTTGCGGGGTCTGCCCGTGCACTGATTGGGTCCTGTGTCTGAGCTGGATAATACAAATTACCACCAAAAAATGCATAGTACTACCAAGTGCTTCCCGTAGCTAAGCCAGATATTGCCTAATTTCGTCAGATATTGTTTTAATAGAGCCAAGCAGAATGCACTGGATATTGTGATATGCCGGACAACGTGACGAAGGATAACTGACAGATTACTGTACTTTAATGCGCTCACATTTTCCATTTCTTCACCATCCAGTCTCACTGTGCATTCAGTGACTTCATTTTTCTTGAAGACCATAACTTTACTCTTCCCTACATTCACCTATACATTGCATTTGTTACACACTCTCCCAAACTCCTTCACTAAGCCTTGCAGTTCCCCTTTCATCTTCACTTAACAATACAGTATCACCTCCAAATAACAGTACAGGAAGTTTCTAAATACTGTCCTCCCTCATTAGGGCTGCTCTAACATCCACTGCCCTACCCTGAATCTCTTTTATAATTCCATCCATAAACAGCAGTGGTTCCCAAACCCACAGTTGAAACCCAAATGTGGATTGCAAGGATGCTCCTGGGGGTCAAGGGATGGTTTGAAAAAATAATAATAATAATAACAACAGAAATAAGAATTTTAGGAAATGTTAAAAGTACAATACAAAATACAGTAGTGCAAATACATTTACATCACAATTTTGGAATATAAAGCTTGCCTAATTTTGCAATACATTACATTTACACGAAGTTGTGCCTTGCATTTTCTTTGATCAACATAAGAAATATCAAAATTTATTTATTACTGAATTACAGTAAAATTCAATAAATGTATTCGATAAATTTTACTGAATTTTACTTTAAACAGTCTACCGCATTTTATCCAATAAATTTTACTGGATAAAACTAAATGATGAAACAATGAAATTATATTTCAGCCCTGAGGGTCCCCAGGCCAAAAAAAAAAATTAAAAAAATGTGTTCAGGGTAATGGCCAAAAAGTTTAGGAAACACAGATCTACAGACTGAACAACCATGGAGCCATGACACATCCCTGTTTCAATCCCACATTCAGACAGAAAAATTCATTGTTAACCATCCACACGCACTACAGCCTCAGTGTCATCATACATACTCTTAACGGCATTCAACAGCTACCCATTTACTCAATATATTCTTCATATTTTTTACATTCCTTGTCTATCCACTCTGTCATGTGCTTTCTCCAAATCCATGAAGGCCACAAGCAACTTCTCTCCCTTCCCTAGAAACTTTTCCATTAAAAACCTAAGGGTGAATATCTCTCTCTACACAACCTCTTCCCTTCCTAAAACCAACCTATTCTCCAACTAATTCCTTTGTTATTTCCCTAACTGTGTCAATAGGTATCTTACCACATACTAAAAATGGGTAAAAAACAATTTTACCAAAAAGGTAACTGCGCAATCCACGGATTAATGACCCAGAAATGTTCAGAAAATACAACAGACTACCAGGACGAACTGATTTGGTACGGTGCTTCCTGGGCCTCAGTTAAAGCGTTGTTTACCCAGTTATGAAAGACAACCCGTCATAAAATTTTCATCAATTGGGAACTCTCCTTAAGTTTATCCCAAAAATCACCTAACGGTCTTGGTGACAAGTACTACCCTTCTGAGAGGATATTCAGAATGAAATACATTCTGCCAAGACGCACTTGGGTTTAGCCAACCCTCTACTCCCCTCCCCTCTCTGAAAATCACAATTATATGAAAATAGTTGATGCGAAACTGCTGCATCTCAGTTGCATCCATAATGGCCAAAATTCTACAACATACACAAAGTAACAACCTCAGCGCCTACCTTTTGATGCCTCGCTGCTGCCGACCGCTCTTCTTCCTCTTCCTTGTGTTGTGGCCGGCTCAGCGGTGCCACTCACCACCTGTAGTTTTCAAGATGTTTGGGTAAAAACTTTTAAGATTGGGTAACAAATTTCAAGGTACTACATATTATTAAAAATAATAAAAATATACATTAACTGAATCTCTGATGCCATATAGTGTCGGCACAAGTAATTCCTGACCCCGGGAATTTTTGAATTTCTATAAGTGTTACGTGATCAATACAGCTCGAGTTACTACATAATATACATTTATAAAAGGTACTTTTTCAACAGAAAGGCAAGGCGAATGTGACAAATGAGTGCATAAGTAACATCTTCGTTATTTATTCATGATACCAAACAGGCGACATATTCAATATAATGAACCCTACGAGTTATAATTATGAAGGGTAACACTCAATGGAGTTGGTAGGGAGGGCTCTGAAATAACGTTGCCAACTTGCCATATTCTCACGGTCAAATTCTGACACCAGCATGAACTGCATATTCCCTAGCCTCGATAACAATGTTAGGCCATATTTGTGTTCTTCCACAGCATTTCCATTTACAGTACTTTAATATATAGTAGCATAAAGTCAAAATATGGACGAAAAAAGAAAGATCACTGTAATATGTTGGGCAAATAAATAAAATATTTAGCAGCGAAGGCAACACATTGTAATGAACACGTGAGCTCACTCCTGTTGCTGTGTACTTCCCTTCTACCTTCTGGTACAATATCATTACCTCATCTCTCGACTCAGTAGTACTGTCCTACATTATGACCCCCTTGAAATGGTAAAAAGGCCCCCAGTGATGAAAAACATTAAATGCACACTTAACATGCTTGCCTTACCTCGGTGAGTTGCGTGACGGGAGTCACGGGCCAGCGGGGCCACCACACGCCACAGCATGGAATGGGATGCTGAATGCTTATGCTGGCAGCTTGTAGATGTCAGGGTTGGCGGTTTGGCGGCCAGTTTAAATAATAGTAGCAATACACATTTAACACAAAATCATCGAAGTAATTAATTCTGTACAGTTATATAACCGATCTTTCTCTGCTTAAATTAGGTAATGATATCGCATGTGGAAAAGTACAAAAAAAATGTTAATGAGAAAATGTAAAAAATTTACATTTTTTCCCCAAGATTCTAATATTTTTTACAATTTTTTTCAAGCTTTCAAGATAGGGGTCTGTTTTTCAAGATCTTGAAAAAATTTTCAAGCAGTGGCAACGCTGGTTAGGATGATTTGTGATGCCTGGGACGAGATTTTTCTTTCTCTCTACAGTTAGGTAAGAACACGTACACATGCATGCACGTACACACAATGAACACGCACGTACACATGCACGACAAAAAAAAAACTCATGCTCACACGTACACACATTAATGGACACACGTGCGCACGCACACGTACACGTACAGATACATGCACGTACGCACACACAATGAGTCTGTTGAGAACAATCCTCTTTAACACCTTTTCCTAAATAATGTATTTTGCTTATACACCTTGCAGTCTTATTCTCTGTTACATAAATCGTTCCAATATCATACACTGTATAAATGACGTTCCAAAGGATATTGACGAACCATATCCAAAATTAACTTGCTTAGGAATGGAAGGGTGCTTTCTTCACCGGCGAGAATACGGGCCACCATGTTTGTACTATTGGTGTGTATTCTGCTGGGTTTCTGGTTTCCGTATCGGGATTATGATGGCCTTCTTGCGGGCACTGGGGATGGATCCATATTATGTGCTGGCGTAGTAAGGGATTTCCGTTAATCGTAGCAAGAAACTTCATAACTTTATTTTATGCGAGGAAAAAGCAATCACAGGCCAGGAGCTCGCAATATGGTTTCCCCCGAGAAAAAATAAAAACAAAATAAGAGCATAGCCATAATCAAGATTCATTAATTCTGAAATGCCTGGACACATTGCATTTAAAAGACTGGACATCATAGGCATAGCAAGAGTTCCTGAGTTGCTGTGTTGCATACATGAAGGACTAGGAGTAGCGGTTAACTCTTGCATTAGAGGTGGACAGAAAGGCGATGAGTTGGCTGCTGGACGGGTGATTCCGTCCAGCCCTTGTGCTGTTGATTTTCTCAAGACACTTCCTGAATTCCACTTCGATGATAGGCTTGTCATCCATTTCATGTGCCCTGCGTTGTGCGTCACCTACCTTGTTGAGCTTCTTCGTGATTCTCTTCTGAACTGCTTATCATACTTTGAGCGGCATGACAATAGTAATGAGTACACATTAATACCATAAATGCTCAAACTTAACCCTACAGAGCGGAACGTGTCGCACACTCTCGGTCAGGAGGCATTATTCTGGGCTGGGCCCTGACTGCTCAAGGCTCTAACTAACGTGCTATACTGCCGCCCTTCAACAACACAGTTTTGTCACTGGCCTTACAAATGACTGTGGGCACTTCTACACTGAGCACCAAGCCGTCTTTGCCAATGAACAATTACGTAATTCGCACAAATGCCTAGGGATACCTCATTCCATTTCTGGAATAAATCCCCTATTTGGAAACTTCTTTGCGACTCCAACCGCTTCAGGCATAATTGCACCAATGGAAGGTACTCCTTAATTCACCATTTCTAAAACTGATAAGCGATAAACTGAGCCTGTCTCCATATTTTACCAAACAAATCCTCCTTGCATGTTTTGTCAAGTGAAGCAGCATGACGTGGACGGAGCAAAAGCAAAGTTTTGGAGTCAAAGACTCTAGATCTTCGGGATCATCTGACACGGGTGTTAAGGGCGTACTGTTGACAATTTCTTCTACCTCACAGAATAGTCTCTAATCGCTCATCATCTGAACCTGATTCCTTTGCATGACAGAATTTTCCTGACTGTTCTTATCTATCTTTCCCATATTCCTCCCATATGTGAAGCTGTAGGAGGGCTGAGCTCCCACCTGATATGCATAAGAAGCTGATCCTTTACCTTGTTCAATTCATTCCACTGATTCAGCGCTTTTCTTTTTTCTCGAACAAAGTAAGTGCCGCTGTCTAAACGAATCTTTTCAACAGCTCTTCTAGCCATAAATCTGACCAAAGCATTGACGATGGGATCTGCATTGAGCTCAGCTTTTCAATGTGTATGGCTTGTATTGTTAAGCATGTGAAGATACAGTCATACTTGTTTTTCCTGAAGCTGGTCCCTCTTCACTAGGAAGGCCCAAAACAATCTATCCCCACATACAAGAAAGCAGGCTTGTCAGGTGTCACGCTTTCCTTAGGCACCTCAGCCATTAGCTGAGAACCCATCGGTCCTCTGCTCCTACAAGTAGTGCAACTCCTGTTACGTGGCTCATCAGTGGCCGCAGCTTAGGTATCCAACAGCACTGCCGGACAGCTGCTGTGACATGCTCGCTCTCGGTGTGTCCTGTATTCTTGTAAGCTTCCCTAACAATTAGCTCAGCTACATGATGTTGTCGCGGCAGTATTACTGGGTGCCTTGCGTCTTCAGTACATGATGCCATATGAAGGCGACCTCTTACTGTCAACAGCTTGTCATCATGCGTATAGGGTTCTAAACGATGAATTGAAATATTTGGGACTCCCATGTCCTTGTGCTCTACAAACTTGTACCTCTGCATCATAATGCTTTCTCTGGATATTACCCAAGTATGGCATTCCCAGCCCCTTCCATGTCCGTAACTTCGTGATCTTTGCCCTTCAGGGACCATGAAGCTGATTTTCTTTCTTTAGGCCATACTTCAAATCGTTGGATCCACGCTACTGCCTTCTTCAGACGGAACCAGCCTGAGAAGTTTCCTGTTAGCCTGCCAGTTGCACTCTCGGTGATGTGAGACACAACTAATGCTGTCTGCATCTGTTTCACTCCTTTGTAATTGAACAAGATTTCAGAATTTTCTTCAGGATACTGTGGCCACTGTCCTTCCTGCCAGAGGGACTCCAGCCCTTGCTTCTGTGTTGGTGACCATTTCATCTCCTGTAGTCCTCGTGACGGTCATCTAAAGGATTCAGCTTCGTACCTACATACCGGTACCTCCACTGTGTGGCATGGGTGCCATCATGAAATGCTGCCACTCTGTTGGCAACATAAGTGTGAAACCTCTTAGACTCACTGTTACTGTACTGGAGAACGATCAGAAGACAGATTCTTGGAACTCTACTTCCATCTCTTGATGCTGTGTTGTATCCAATTTTACTGCTACTACTGCTGCTAGGAGTTCCAAACTATACTTTTTTTTTTTTATCAAGGTGAAGATGCACTTGACAGGTTGGTGATGACTGGCTGAATGCAACAGTTTCATGATGTCTTTATTATTAATTGACAACATATACAGTATATGAGGGGGAAATTTGAGTTAGTAAATGTTATTTGGACATGTTGCATTCAGCCAATTATCACCAACCTGTCAAGTGCATCTTTGCCTCAGTAAAAAAAAAAAAAAAAAGTATAGGAATCGTTACCTGTTTCGTAGGTGGCAGCATAGATTTGGCTGTTAACATGGTACAGTTAATTCTTCCTTCTTTATTTTTACATAATTCACAGCACCATATGCCTCATCAAAGACATCACAGAAATGATGCAGCTGATAAATGACAACTATTCCAAAGTCTGGTGGCATGATACAGCAGCCAACTCCATATTCACCTAATCCTGGCAGGTCTTCCAACCACCTTTCCCATTTGTGCTTACTGTATGGAGTTAACTCATCATCCCAGCCTTTACCTAGCCTGAACTCTTCCCGGAGTATCTTCTTAGTAACAACATGGAGGGGGAAACAAGCCCTAAAGGATCGTACACCGAACTCAACACACTATGCAACTCTCGCCTCGTGCTTTCCTGTCTCTTGTTTTGTCCTCACACTGTACCCAATTTGTATTCAGTGTTGCATTCATGGCCCAGTGCACGTTCAGTCGGTAGAATATCTTCATCAAGGTTCATCCTCTTCACTTCTTTAGCTCGTTCTTATGTGGGTATTGACCTAAGCATTTGTTTGCTGCTGCTCATCCATTTTGTTTGACGAGTCTCCACATAATACCATCTGATCAGGGGCGACCACAGAATTTTTTGTAAGGGGGGCAAAATAAAATAAATTATACACATATGTATACATGTGCGAAAACATACGTGACGTCCGGGAGTTCCAAACACACTTTGGAATTCCAAGGGGGGGCACCTGCCCCCTCTCGCCCCCTTCCCCTCCGGACGCCCATGAATCAGCACCAACGCTTTCAACACTAGACTGGCTTAATCTTGTGGAATCAGAACCAACGCTTTCAACACCAGACTGGCTTAGCCTTGTGGAATCAGCACCAACGCTTTCAACACTAGACTGGCTTAGTCTTGTGGAATCAGCACCAACGCTTAGAAAGTAACACTAGACTGGCTTATTCCTGTGGAATCAGCACCAACGCTTTGATATTAACACTAGATTGGCTTAGTCCTGTGGAATCAGCACCAACGCTTTGAAATTAACATTAGATGGCTTAGTCCTGTGGAATCAGCACCAACGCTTTGAAATTAACACTAGACTGGCTTAGTCCTGTGGAATCAGCACCAACACTGTGAAATTAACACTAGACTGGCTTAGTCCTGTGGAATCAGCACCAACGCTTTGACATCAGCCACAAGCATAAAACCTTAAGATAACTATCATGTAAATGTGCAGGAATTGCAGGGAGACTGTACCACCACACTGACTGCACTACTAATTAACAACAAATCAGAGTACTACACTGTACACTACAACACACACAAATACACAAGGCAGACATCTGCCACCTCTTCTTTATCGGTTAAATTCGGTTTATGTCACGCTGATTTTTTTTGTTAATTACATGCATGTTGATGTAAACCTGGTGTACTGCAGAATGAAGTTGCCTTTCTCCTGAAGTCTAACATTTTTTGGTAGGGTAGGGAGGCAGCTCAGGGACATTTACACAGCCGGATACAGGAGCCGCTCGGTTATATTGGTGTCACCACAGGAAGGCAGCCCTTTCAGGGACCACGTCAGTGTTAATGATGCAAATACTATACATGACGTTATCAAGATGTAATACTTAAAGTTAACACCAAAGGAGTAGGTAGTAAAAAGCTTCCATCAAACAGTCGTATTCCACGTGGCTTTGGTGATATTTGTAATACTTTCTCTGCAGCCATTTTTCTGCACATACACCTCAGTATCCATTAATACTTTATTGATGTAATGTCTACCAGCAATAAACCGATAAAAACAGCATACAAGGGAAAGTTAAAATACAGTATAACCTAATATACAAAATATATTGCTGAAGAAGAGACTGTGAATCATACTATGCTTAGAATGACGGCCCAGTAAGCCAGACTGTATGGTACTGTATATACCTACTTACCTATGTACAGTGGGCTTACCGCCTGCCGTTCCATTCTCACTCATATGGCAACGGCGCATTAGTGGTTCCCCCCCCTCCCCCCGAGCCTTCCCTTGATTTCACCTACATCTCCATTCCCCATCCCTCCACTGCCTCACCCTTTCCCTCTCCTTGTCACTCATATTAACTGTATTCCCTCTGAAAATGTTGGCCTTGTATTGTAAAGTAGTTCCGTTCATGGCCTCTCTCGGGGCGCATAGTGCTAAATTAAAAATAAAGTACAAGCTGGGATGTCAGGCCGAAGTGAGACAACTTGTGAACTGCAAAGGGCACCAACACCCTATAGGTTATGACTACTAAGGTCTTTTGAGAATTTAGTACCTGGATGTCCCCACAAGCTGCCACTTCTCTCCCCCAAGAGGCATGTAAGACAGTGATCGAAGCGAGATGGGATAATATCACTATTACCCATATTAACCCAGTTGAAACATGGGACATCTTCATTCCCTTTCCCCTCCTCTTCCACTCACGCTGCTTCGGTGCTTCACCACCTCCGCCTTCTCCCCTCCCCTCTCTCCCTTCCCTTACCTCACCTCCTCCATCACCCCACCTCTTCCACCCCATATCACCACTTTCTTCTTCAATGGCAGTATAAATATATGGTACTGCAAGTAACACCACATACCCTTATAGAGATTCCATTTCATATCATACCCTATGTGGATCATTCAACCGCAAGTTAACATGCCGATTTATTGTATGAACTACTTAAGAAAAATCTCTGCTGTGTGCCTCCTACCCACACAAGCAGTGCGCCGTTGCCACAAGAGCGAGAAAGATGGCAGGGAGTAACAAGACTACTGCAGCCGACTGTACTTGTGTATCTATTTAATGGTATTATCGCACATTTCAATCAACAGTCTCCTCTCTACAAACTCATCAATCTGTAGAAACCTTTGGAAAGAAAAATCTCGTATTCATGTCGCCACCTGCCAGTCTCCATCTCCCGCCAATCCACCCCCTCGAGGCGGTGTAAACTGTGGATGGATTAAACCGGCCTTAAAAGCAAAACCTCGTTCTGAATATCTGTGGTCCGGGATTATGCATTAAACCAGGATTTAAAACACAAACCTGAATTTGGACTTAAGATTTTGTTAGTACAATTCATTAATTTTTCTTGAAATCTTCACTCCTCAGCAGGGCTTTATAAAATTCTGGTTTTAACTCATCCGGTCCTGCTGATATTCCATATTTTAAGTTCGCCAGAGCTTTTATTTAATACACATTTAGTTGGGTGTAACTATCACCTTCAGGGATCGTGATTATCATTTCTTCCGGGAGTCACTTCGGTTTCAGTTATAACACTCTGGGAATTTCACGATAAGTTTCATACTTTTGTCTTTCCTGTTTGTTCCAACATCCACATACTCTATTGTCTTGTTTTTGGTATATTTGTCTTCAGTGTTCCTCAACAGTTCTGCTTCCTCACATATCAATTGATCGTCTCGTCATAAAATGGAAGTTTCATTCATACTTTCAACACCTGTCCTTATGTTTTCTGATATCCTTTTATTTTACCTTCTTTGATCTCATTTGTCATTATCAATTCATGTTTCCAAATTTCGTCTTTTATCACCTTTTGTACCTTTCACCTTTAGTCCACATACTAATGACAATATTTCGTTTTTCGTTTGAGTTTGCCCTTCTGTTTTTATAAATTTTTCTTAATCTAACTTCCTTATGCCAACATTTATTTACCCATGGTGGTTCTTTCATTCCATTCAGTATTACTCTACTATACACTCTTAGGAGGGCTTTGTCTTTAATCAGATTATTTATCAATTCTACAATTTCAACACTGTTTTCTGCCATTATCTCACCTTCCAAATAGTGAACATAATCTTCCAGTGCCTTTGTACTTGCTATATTTTCTTCTGGTTATTTTTTGTTCTCACGATTTTCTTTTGCTCTTTATATTGTTAACTGAATAAGGTTATGATCTACGTAGTATATTTTGTTTTTCTTTAATTTCTTTAAATGTCATACATTTTATTATTCATTAGTAGTGCCATATTCTTCTGCACTCCTCTTC
>JAGKTI010011603.1:11792-26089 GCA_018397915.1 Birgus latro | reverse complement strand
AGACGGCTCCCGGCCATGGAAGCAATAATCATTCCAAGGAAAATCAAAGAAGTACTGCCTGAGGGCCTCCCAATCTGCAGCTCCAAAGTGCCACAGGCGGCGTTTCTTTGGAGGGTCCACAGGCCGTACTGGAGCAATAGGACAGGTTAAGGTAATAAGGTTCCCATAGGTTTTGAAATGCACTTAATAACACCATAAGATTGTTACATAGTAAGAGTTTATTGTTCTTAGTATCACAGCCTTCCTTTTTTACATCATAGGCCTTTTCTGTTTACTGGGGATGGCCTCTGAAACATCATTCTTGCATTTGGCAGGCAAGTGATATTGACCAAGACAAAGTGCACAAATTGAGTAAAACCAAAGTGAGTATGCACCCAAGGACTACTCCAAGCCTAGACACTCACACACTGCCCAGGTTCAGGCAAATGCACATTATGTGTCACCTGGTCTATAGTATCCCAGTGATATTTGAATGTACAAAAATAAGTTTAGTTGCATATAAGGAACATAAGTATCAGTTTGTGTATCACATGACTGGAATCCATATATATTAGTACCAGGTATGCAGAAGTAGCTGTCCTATTTGTATATATACATACATATGTACATACATACATACATACTTCATCATATCCTGTGTTGTCCCATGAGATAGAGCCTGGAGCTAGGCAAGTCGGTCCTGGCATTTAAAATGAGAGTGACCAGTCTCACTCATCCCTGAGTGGCATTATGTGAGCAGTAAACCCCAACCATCCCTTGGATATAAACCTACACAAGATCAGTCCGATTGGAGTGCCCTAATTACCCACTAAACCACCATTATACAGTATAAATACAACCCAAAGAAACATGGGGTGAGTAATTGCAAGATGATTTTTCAATCAAGGTTTAGCTCTGGAGGTTGAATTAGATCTTGCTGCTTGGAGATATACCATATTGTTAACCTAGGCTAACACTTGCATCCAAAAAAAGCCTATAAGATAGATTATCCCTTATTTTCATGTACATCATAAGAGAAAGTGGGTTTTTTCTTTATGCTTGAGAATCATCATCTTGAACTAAAAATCCTAAAATAAATCATGATGTTCTGTACTGTACCTTTACATTGGTGGTTCAGTATAATATTGTACTGTAACTTGTGATACAGTACCATATTAGTTCCTGTCAACTTCACGAGGGTCATCAAGACAGACATTCGTGCTTTCAAAGTCTCAGTCTTTTCTCAGACTAGAACATGCAGTAGTCATTTACAGTGCAAGTCCCTATTTCGTTTTTATGTATGAACAGGGATGCCTCTACAGTACACAGTATCATAGTCTTTGTAGCCAAGAGAAACTGTGAAGTCAGCAATATCCAGTTAACCCTTTCACTTGCCATGACATGATTCTCGTCACCAAAATTTCCTACTGAAGATGCATAGTGATGCAAATTGTGTCATGAGAAATACCACATAAATTGGTATTTGGACATGATTTGAGTAGCAAGACTTACCTCTTAAAGTTGTGTTTTGACCTGAATCGCATTACAGAACTAAAGGGGTGGGGGGGGAACTAAACTGCTATTCAAACCTCCCTTGGCCTAGGGAGTATTGTGCAGTATATAGACTGTATATATTTCCTGCCAGAAACTTACTGCTGTGCACAAAAGGGTTAATTCAACCATAGAACTACCAGGTGCATGCAATACTTTGCAGTTTAATGTAATGCTAACCATCGTCAAGCTGAAGGAGTTAAGAACAGCCACGTCTTGCTTATCCTTAATCTTGAGGTTTCCATCATTATTGCTGTACTGTTATGTGCTACACAAATTTGAGGGTGAACAGTATAAAGCATTCACCCATTAGATTTGTATTGAAGGGCTACTACCGTAATCATTCATATGCTGTCATTTAGAGAAGTTTTCTATAAAGAACGCACTCACTTTATTCACAAACCTGCTTAAAAGAGCTTTCCCTGAACATACTCCACTTTAGAAACACATAATTTGCATCCTTGATATTACACACACTAGCCTCAGGAAGCATTAAATGTTCATGAATATGGTATATGCAGTACCAATACAGGTACTGTGTTATATCAGCACCACTTGTCCAGCAAAATAATCTGGAAATTAAAGGAGGGGGGATAATATACTCTGTGTATTTGTGGTCAGCCAGTAGTACTGGATTGCAGCTTCTTGGTACAAGTTTTAAGTTTGTGCCATAATTCATGATTTTTATACTTAGTTCATGCCAATATCTGTACCTTCTCTTGGCTGTTTTAAAGAAAATGTGTAGTACAATTTTAATAATAAAAAGGATTAAAAATTTCTGGTTAATTTTACATTACCGCCACAGTCTCTGCTTTTGGAATTGTTCTCCTCAGATGATTATAGGTAGTAGTTGGATGGCTGCCAACAACTCTGGGAAGTACTTCCAAGAGTGGAAGTGTGGCTACAAGCTTGTTAACCAACCACACAATCATCACTCATAGGCAGAAAACATTCAGCCACAAGTACACCGTGTCAGAGTTCAAGCTGAGACTAACACATTGTTACATTTATTTTACTACACATTTCAAAGTTTTCTATCCCAACAGTTTCCAGTGACTGCTGGGAAGTAATTAGCCAGTTTTGGCACTTGGTTTAGCTTTGAGTCCAGAGAAAACATCAGCTGTACCATGGCCAGCCCCAATACAGGGATTCCATGAAAGGAGTCGTGGCATCATTTTTATGTGTGTTTATATGAAGGTGTTACCTTGCTCATGTACAGTAATTCAGATTTTTTTTTTGTTTAATCCTGTGTAAATTTAGTTTCCAGCTAGTTTATTGAGTGATATTTTGAATTACTAAGTTTTTTTTTTTTTTTTTTTTTATGTGTCTGACTCTGGGCATAGGCTTCACAGCCTGCTATCAAGGCCCAGCAGTCCTCCTACATACCATAAGTGAATAGAATGTTCTTAAGTTAGTATTTTGATGCTGCTTGTCAGCATTTATACAGTGATAAAGTGTTGTATAATTGTACTCGAAATCTTATTAAAATAATCTTCTTATAAGATTGCCAGAACTGTGTTTCATTTATCTTGCTGTATGCTTTAATGTTTTTTGTACATGCTTTCCAGATGCAGATATAGGTATGATTTTACGTTTGTGAATACTTATTATCTTACATTGCAGTTTTTGTGTGTGTGTGTGTGTGTGTGTGTGTGTGTGTGTGTACATGCCTATGTATGAGTGTGTGTATATAAGTAGATGAGTGTGAGCACATTGGATGTGTTAAATTAAATCAAAATACCTACAAGCACACACATAAGTTTCACACCATGTATTGTACTGCCATACTAGCATGAACACTGTTATGCAATAACTTATATGGTAGTGGTAACACATTATCAAGAGCCGGCATTCCCAACAGGTGGATATGGAAGGCGCCAGTCAGACGAGTGAGCCTAGTGCCCCCCCGCCTCCCAGACGCCGCCCACCCTCCTCTGACAGAATGCACAAGTGTCCCCATTGTTCTTATGGCACCATTTACATTACTAACTATAGGAATCACCTCCGAACCCACACTGGGGAGAAACCGTTTTCCTGTACTTACTGTCAGTATAGAACCACAACGAAAAAGACCTTGACAGAACACATACGAACTCACACTGGGGAAAAACCCTTCACATGCCCATTATGTACATATGGTGCCACAACAAAGCAGGGTTTGAACAGGCATATTCTTATCCATACTGGTGAAAAGCCATTTGCTTGTGAATATTGTTCCTACAGAGCCAGAGAAAAGAGTGCATTGAGAAACCACATGTTAGCCTTGCATTTCAAAGGAAACCCTTCATAATTCTCTACATTCACTAAACAGTGCTACACAACACTATTATTCTATGACATTGTTCACTTGACTGTTAATGGATACATAGCAAATTTTATTTATTTACACTATCATCTTCAAGTTCATCTTACAGAATGGAAGGTTCCATTATTACAGAAATAACAAGCATCAGATAGTAAAGGTAATATGTTTACATGGAAGTTTGTTTATATTTCAGCTTTTTCTTTCATAGGTTTTTCAAATTTAGGACAGTGAGATTAAGAAAATTGTTTAGCCATGCTTATTTATATATCCTGATTACTGTTTTTACTGTAAAGAGTCTTGTGTTTGTTGGTTCTTACACATTATCATAACCTACAGAAAGTGTCAGTTTTCCTGCCTTATATTGTTGAAAAATGATTGATGTTTTCTAGCACACTCATTGACAAACAAGAAGACCATGATTAAAGTACAATTTCTGCAAGTAGTCCTTCCAAATTATTAGCTGTCTGTAGTAATGTTAAATAGTACAGTAGATACAGTATATATTTTGTGGTGGTGTGTTTTGCCTGTAGCCTTCTGTATCATTGTGCCCCAAGCTTGTGATGTAAGTTCATAGACATGTTATAATGCTAGTGTACAGTATTTGGTGCTGATCAGTTAATGGATATGAAATTCAGGAAGTGCTTCTGTACTCACTTTGTATTGTTATATGAAAATGAGTGGAGGTACAGAAATGTAGAAGTAGAAAGTACAGTAGTTATTGGTAGATATATTTGTCATTGGTAGGAAATACTTTAAATACTTTCTGTAGAATCTTAAGCTTGTACTTTGAAATGTATAGAAACAGTGAGATCTCTTGATGATTGATGGGTGTGTGAGTCATGATTTAGCAAGGTTGAGTAAGCCTGGTGTCCTCTACAGGTGAGACTGAACACAGACTGTCAGACGTCGAGTAGGGGAAGGACTGCTAGAGGCGGTGCAGGTATGCGCAATTCGGTCAAGTCACACAACTGTCCTTTCTGCTCCTACACGTCCTCAGTCAGCACCAATCTAAAGAACCACATGCGCACACACACACAGGAAAAGCCGTTCTCTTGTGGCCACTGTCCATACCGGGCAATAACTAAGCAGAGTTTGGAGGACCATATTAGGACACATACAGGTGAACGGCCATTTGCCTGCCCACATTGCCCTTATACGGCTATCTCGAAAAAGAGGCTAAAGAGACATGCTGTTAAACATGCAACATCTGAGTATGCCATGCAGTGAACCAAAGCAGTGACAAATAATCTGATGAATATAGAGCTTATCCATACAGTGAACCAAAGCAGTGATGTAATCTGGTGATTGTAGACCAAGTGGTTGAATTCTGACATACAGTACTACTCTGATATTGTAGAGCTGATAGTTAAACTCTGTCATACTGCTTTGATGGTGAAAGAACTCAGTGTTAAGAATTTATTTGGTTTCATCATTTAGGGTAACATTGTTTTATATCTCTAGGGGCTGTAGATTCCTGTTGTAATTAAAATGCAGTACTTTTATTTTCATATTCAGAGTCCAGTGCACATAGCTTCCTCTTCCATTCTGCCTTTATGATTACTGACCCTTTTTATATTGAAGCTTCCTTGTCTATATCTTCATTTACCATTTTTATTGGCTTTGTAAATACCCACTCATTTTCTCAGTCATTTTACACACTAATGAAAGTTAGGTGATAACACTTGTAGGATAATACTGAATGCATCAGTACAGCAGTAGGGGGCAAGATGTTTGTGGGATTAACTGAAAGGGGGTGTAGTATGGTAATGAATACCCCCTTTCAGTAGAATGAAAGTATAAAATAGACTTGGAAAGAAGCAGAGGGAAAAACAACAAATGAGGTGGATTTTCTTACAATGAAGTACATACAGTGGAGAATGGCATGGCAATATTGAGAGTAAATATAGGGAGGATTTTCTTACTGATGAAGTATATACAGAGAAGAATGGCGTGACACTGAACATAAATTTTTCAAAATATAAGGATAGCAGTAGTTACAGAGGAGTGGAAAGGATAATGTTAGGTACCAGATGTAAGGAGAGAAAGAAAACTTACTGAAAAGATATCTAACCAGTGTGCAAGATGCAATCCTGCACTTATAAAGTAGAAGTGGACAAAGGCAAGTAACCTTTGTTGAACAGTTGAGAGATGGACGGTCTGGATAACTGTAGCCAACCCAGAGCTGGAATGAGAGTAAGATTCAGTTTTAGAATAAAATGGAGAGATAAGAAGAAATATACAGGGTGACCTGTTACAGATTTTCAGTATCTTCATTCTAGAACTGATTTTGAGTTTAAAAAAAAAAAAAATCTACCACGTAGGCCCAATTCACAACCATTACAGAGCTGCCTAGAGCTGAATGGAAGGGTAGAAACTCGGAAATGCACATACCTGCGCTTTTTTAATGAAATAAAGGTGCAGGAATATCATGGTTAGGGCAGAGTTGATGGGTAGAAAATTGTACATGCACATATCTTCCCTTCTGTAACTTGATGAGGGTACTGGAATATCGTGCTTAGGGCAGAATGGATGGGTAGAAACCCCTTAATGTATATACATGCACTTTAATGAAGTAGGGGTACATCAGTAGGTATAAAGCACTAGAAATACATACCAAATCATATACTGTATGCCTGCCAGCACAAGGTGTCATACTGGAGTGGAATAAAATCCTATAGCAGCAGGATCAGTAATCTGTGTAAGGAATAATGACACATCTCTGCTAATGAACCCTATAACCCTTGTAACAGAAAAAGAAGAAACCACTCTGGGTACATGTTATAAATATTTTAATTTTTTTAATGGGAAAATTAAGTTGGAGTGGTCTGCATTTTGTCATTCCAAGTTGGAAGATATTAATAAATATTGTTAAATCATAAAGGATAAAGGCTTATAGTTGTTTTATAAGTGTATGTTTTAGTGCATTGTATGATGCCTTTATAGAATTTTAAATGTACAAAATGATCTTAAGAAATTTAGTTTGTACAGTATTTAATAAGTACAGTACAGGTATAGTATTTCTTTACAAATTTTTACACATGCCAAGGGCATTGTTTCACTCTCATCTTCTGCACAGAAGCTTCAGTAGTTACTCGTAGATTAGTAAGGTGTTGTAGAAAGTGGCAGTCTGTGAACCTGGAGAATGAATAATAACTAGATCTTGCCTTTTGATTGGATGAGCATAGGGTTTGAGATACTGTACTGTTAATGCCTAGTATACAAGGTACATTTTTCAGGATGGAGGTGTAATGGCTGTTTAAGAACTTGTCATGGTCATTATTTGGTTTTGTTTCCTTGAATACTTATGTTTACATCAATTTTGTGTTACAGAAAATAGAATATTATGCTTAAAATTGTACTGTATAGTATTGTGGTATAGAAGTGATTTTTCTCATTTAACCTCATCACTACAATGGTGTCGTTTTTACCATGTTCTTTCATCAGATCATTTTATTCAGCTGTGGAGAGACTTCTAGTAATGAAGCAATTAATAGAGTCCGTTTCAAACCCTTCACTCTGATGGCCCCTTTTTATATTGAATAAAACAATGCCCTGAGAGAAAGTAAAACAGAGGCGTCATTATACAGAAAAGGTTAATGTTTAGCATATGGTTTTTTAGTTTAGTAATTGTATGGCATGTACATACAGTAACTAAGGTTTTATACCTTTATTGGAAACTTTAAAATTACTGTACATAATCTAGCACTGATCTGTTTGTATTGTGAAATCATAGTCTGCACTGTGCACTAATGTAAATGACTGTAGAATTGGTTTTGTGGGATGTTTATATATTATTATTATTATTATTATTATTTGAAAGCAAGTTTCTGTATATATATTTTCAGAAATGAATTTTATTTAATTTTCCTTACACATTTTTGCAGGAGAACCAAGCTCTGTTTTTCGTCCGGCAGTTTTTGAAAGTTGTATTTTCATTTATCAGCCTCCTTTCTCTCCATGTGTTGAGTTTTCCTATCATTAAGATAAATTAAGTTTTTTTAAAAGAAATAAAGATACAGTAATTGATTTCTTATAGATCCACTCATACTGTATGTATGAATTTTCAATAGTTGAGTGGATCTGTTACATAGAATTTTCTGGATGAGCTACCCTGTATTCTCATTTAACAAGCACAGTATAAGGTCTTGCTATGTAAACAGCTGTTTATCATGGTATTATTTCATTCGTGGGAAGGAAATACTTTTCCGCTACATTTAACATGCAGAGGGTTGCACTGAGTTTGGTCGTCTTTGTCTAAAATTCTGTAATGGAAAATAAATATTTTCCAGACCCCCTGTTTGTATTCTGTTTATCCTTATAGTTTCATGAGGATGATTGTACAATAAGTTGTGGGTATATGCTGTTATATAATATGTATTGTTTTCAGTGTTATATATACTGTACCTGGTTCTGCTGTTTGCCTATATGTGTACTGTATATTGTAGCATCCCTTCCCTGAGGTAATGGTCAATATTTGCCACCTACTTTGCTGACACTACTTAATATTTCCATAAGTCTCAGTTGCTGGCTGTTCCTTGTGATACTATAAAGTTGTCAATACATGAATTCTTATTGCTTAGTAAGCTGAACTAGTTCAGTAGACAGTTGTTAATTTGTGTGCTGTTGACATTATGCATCAAACACAGGGTCTGGGAGTCTTTGTCTTTGGGAACTGAATATATACCATAATTTGCACATTGTTTTATCCCCTCAAAAAGGCATCTTGCAAAATGTGAGTGGCTAAGTTAATGCATGCAGTTCCTCATACTTTGAATTATAATGAATTCTCTTATGGATGCATTAGCTTAAAAATACAACTTGGCAATATGTGCAAGGAATTCTAGTTAAGCTGACATCCTCTGCAGGTTGTCTTGGGTACTGAGAGTCAGATGTGTGGCAGAAAAAGTGGACCAGGAGCCTCGCACAGCCAAGTTGCTTCCTACAAGATGCATTCATGCCCGCACTGTTCCTACTCTACTAGTGTCACAACCAATCTCAGGCACCACTTACGCACCCACACAAAAGAGAAGCCCTTTGCTTGCACCTACTGCCCCTATCGCTCTACAACTAAAGATCATCTCATGAAGCATCTTTGTACCCACACTGGAGAACGAAGATATGCCTGCTCTTATTGTCCTTACCGTGCTGTGCAAAAGGGAAATTTAAAAAGCCACATTATATCTCAACATGGACAAAATTTGTAATGTATGTTTATATAGCATAAAGTTTACATATTCTAATACTTTACCAATGGGCATGAATAAACACATCCATCATTGATGGCTTGAGCTGCCTTGTGATCTGCAGAATGCAATGGAGTCAGTGATACTGGTGCAGTATTCACATATAAATTTTGGTCACAGTATCTTCCAAGTTTTTAAGTTTTGTACTTAACGTGTTACCACTTTCTGGAATCTGAATGTTAACTTTCCCATAGGAATCACACAGTTAGCAGATGATATATTTACCAGATATATTCTCTATTGTTTTGTTATGTGTAGGTTTGTCGGATGATAGGGTTATTCAGTGTAGCGACTTCCATATTGTAATCAGATGGTGTGCATTAAGATCACAGTAAGATTTAGTTTAGACAAAATGGAAGATATTGTGAATTTTGTACTTTCCTGGGTATTGAGTAAATAATGTGTGATATAAACATCACACAGTGCATATTTTGTAGTAAAATTTTATCAAGATGGTTGGAATCCTACATGATCACATTCAGCATTACTCAAGATTTTTTTTTTTTTTTTTTTTTTTTTTTTGTAGTATATAACACAGGTGACACTTTTTTACCCGACAGTTGGTGGAATGGTTCCACCCTGTGGGTGTTGTTGAGCAGCCTGATCAATTGATGCCGACAGTATGGAAGGCTTATGCATGTTGGGTAGTGCCAAATACTTTGAGGGGCTTAATGCTTTGTTGATAGTTCTAGATAGTGATAGGTGGGGGCACTCACCATCCACTCACTCAGTGTCATCCTGCTTTGGGTGTCTACCTTTTCCTTTCTTCCTTCCTTCCTCTTCCGTCTTTCTTTCCTTCATACTTTCCTCTTCCTCCTGCCTACGGGTGACTTTACCCTCTCTCTTCTGTCTTTCTTTCCTTCATTCTTTCCTCTTCCTTCTACCTATGGGTGACTCGACATTGAATGACAAGCCAAATGGTTTCATGTACACCAGGAAACCATTTACTATGCTGGGCAGTAACCACATAACCAAATCATGGCACCTGGTGGCTTAGTGGGTAATTAAGGTGCCCCAGTCAGACTGAGCCTGTGTAGGTATATATCCAAGGGGTGGATGGGGTTTATTGCTCATGTTATGCCACTCAGGGGTGAGTGTGGCTGGTTACTCTTATCTTAAATGTCAGGACCAACTTGCCTAACCCTGGGCTTCTTCGCTCCTCATAGGGCAACATAAGATTGGATGATATGATGGATGGATGGATAGTTCTAGGCTTGTGTTTTCCTTTTCCTGTTTGTGAATCCTTTCCACCCGTTTTGGTTCAGGAGTGTAGGGTTAAGATGGTGGTTATGATATAATGTGTGTATATTTTACAAGGACTTTTCACAGACTCCATGCTCAAAAGTCATTATGCGGCATATGAATGTGTGTTCAGAAAAATGAAAGACATATGGTACTCTATTTTATGATAAAACTGTCAAGGTGACAACATACCATGGAAGCTTATTCATTCTTCATTAGCCTTCACTTGTACCTAGATAGACAATCTAAAAGTATTATATGATGATGCTTAAACTGTAGTCATCAGTAATTATTTAAGTGAGAAAAAGCACATCTTTTTTGGAGACTTAGTTGAGTATGCATCATTGTAACATTTCCTCTCCTGTTTAAGTCTTTCTCACCTCTGTAGCTTCTTGAAAAAGAAAGAGGACAAACTGAGACAAAATTTGGAAGTGTCTGTAAGAGGGACTAAAAGCTGCTGTTAAGTGTTAAAATATCCAGCTTTACTTTCCTGATGACATCGATACAAGCATACATTTCACTGGGCTATGTTTTGGTTGTTCAGTACCGGTAGTCAGCATGTAATTGAACTAAGCTACTCTGACTTCCCTAACTAGGATCCTTTATAAAACCATAGATATTCATCCTTTGGTACGTTATTTTGCGGTCCTGAGGGGCAGAAAATTACAAAGCTACAGCTCTGCATTCTTTCCCTACCACTTCTTTGTGGCTAGCATCAGACTCAAAGTGTTAATCTGTTGTTATAGAGCAGCATTCAAGGAGATGCGTAATTTTAGGCCAGGTTAGATTAAAAAGTTTATAGCTGACAATGCACTGTGTTCAAGATGAATAAGTGAGACGTACTCAACAGGTGGGGCTGGAGGGAGGCGTTGTGGGTCGAGGCAGGACAGGAAGCTCGCAACAAAGGGGCACCAAGAACCGCAAGTGCACTTACTGTGATTACACCACTAACTTCAACACGAACCTAAGGAATCACATGCGGACTCACACGGGGGAAAAGCCTTATTCTTGTCACCTCTGCTCTTATAGTGCAATTACAAAGCAGAATTTTAGTCGACATCTTTTGACTCATGTGAGAAATAGTCAGTTTCAGTGTCCCGTATGCAGTCATATCAGTACAGATGGTATAGAATTGAGGAGACATGTATCAAGTGTTCATGGTCTTAATATTTAATGATAACCTTATAATAAGTGAGCTAATGGCAGTGTTATGCTATGGTATTGTGACATTCGGTGAATATACAGTATTGTGCATAGTTGCAAATCCTGTTTTTTTTTTTTTAAGCATTTACATTGAAATTATTGTATTGTACGTGAAGACAGATAAGTATGATGTAGAAATGTATTAAGAAATATCGGGCAAATGAAAGTGTGTATAAGAAGGATGTTTGTAAGTTGACTGAATCTGTAACAGTGAGGTTGGGTTTATGTCAGGATTTTTTTTTCTTTTTCTTTTTCTTTCTTAATGGAAGTTTGTGAGGTGATGAAATACTGTGGTACATTAATAAGAAACGGGGAAGGAAGAGGAACGACTAAGAGTAAGGAAAATGTATAAGAAAAGTACTCTCAAGATATTTCTCACTATACTTTACAGAGTTGAGGAGAATCCTGAAGTAATACAGATTATGTTTATTTGCTTTCAAGTTGCATTTCTTTTAAATATACACTAATGTTTAACATAGTGCTATTCTCATAAGAAAACCAGTTGAAGTTAAGGAAACAGACTACACTTTTTTCTATTTTCTTTCCCTGTTAAGCATGACATTTCATATACTGTAGTAAAATGGGACAGTTGTTTAGTAATCTACTATTCTCTTCGTCTGTTTGGCTCACTTACAACTTAGTAAGCAGTGAGGCATTGATACTGTCTTTCCTATACAGTATTAACTTCTGTGTATAAAAATATTCTATCAACTTGTTACATTGAATGTGTTGTTGGTTGATGCTTAGTCTCTATAAAGTGTGTTTTACTGTATCATTCTGGACTAAACCATATACAGTAGTGTTATTGGTGTGCTTTATGTTTTTATAAGGGTTTCATATTAAGAGAGGGTTGAATCATTGGTTGTTTACAACTTTTGAGTAAGTTGAACGTACCCAACAGGTTGAGGTGAGCCAAGTAGGCGCGAGGGTCGGCATTGGAGGCGCATCTGGGCTAGTCAGGGGCCTGGGTAGCAAGAGGAAGCTTCAGTGCCCCTACTGCCCCTACACCACCTATTTTAACACAAACTATAAAAGACACGTTTTTACACATACTGGTGAAAAGCCCTATGCATGTCCTCACTGCTCGTATAGATCTAACTCAAATAATCATCTCAAACGGCACCTTAGTACACATAGCAGAGAAAAACCTTATGCCTGCAGAAGCTGCCCTTATCAGTCTTTTCGGAAGAGTGCTGTGGATAATCATGAACTAGTTCATCATGGTTACATGGCACACCCCTCAACAAACTCTAATTAGTTTTATTGTAAAGAGCATGGGATGTGCAGCCAACCAAAGCCGTATGATAGCATTTAGACATTTAATTTCAACAGAAAAATAAATTCTTTATTTCTTTGAGTGCAACCGGTATTTAGTTCGTCCTTCGTGAAATATCAGTTTTCATGTAGACCCCACCCTTGGCTATCTCTCCTAATTGGTGCCGCCATAGCTGAAAACGCGATAGCCGTGGTGAAGAACTTATAGGTAATAATTCTAATTGGTGCCATGACCTCAATATTTACCCCTAAGATACCCGTTTATTCGGGGGAGGCGGTGGTTCAATCAGTAGAGAGGTGGCCTGCGGTCCCACGGACCCAGGTTCGAATCATCGCTGGGGCAGGGAACAGTTTAAGGATTTGAAATTCAGCAAATCAGGCTTTACTGATCTACCAGAAGACCCGCCGACATGTCGTAAAAATACCCCCGCTAATACCAATACACCAGTCCTGTATGAGACAGCCCTAGCATGTATTCAATATGGATGGTGGGTGTTAGTGCTGAAGTGGTGACATGTAGAGGTGTTGGTATGTAGGAGGACTGCTGGGCCATGATAGCAGGCTGTGAAGCCTATGCCCAGAGTCGGACACATAAAAAATAAAAAAAAACATAGTAACATATTATAGTAAAAAAATGAGCATACTGTACAGACTTTATCGGCACGCTCCACTGTTTATAAATAAAGAAGATGGCAGCTGCTTCAGCTGTGTACTGCAAGTGCTCCAACTGTGGACTTTTTTCACTTCTATGAGGAGGTTGAACTTCACCAAATTCATTGTGTTAAGTAATGAAACATTTAAGAGTCTTTGGGTATACTGTAGTGACTAGTTTATAGGTTTGTTTGTAAAACCGCTATGAAAGTGTTGGTGACGAAGCACCTATCTCTAAGCCAAGACGAAGTATAAGGCCTCCCATCATCATCATCATGTATATAAAAGTGGTTATTAATGTATTATAGTGGAGTTTTATTCACACTTGAGCATACAGACTTTATCAAATGAACTTCTTCAATCATTGCTTGAGTAGCATCCTCTGCCATCTTGAATGTTTTGATTGGGCAGCTGATGTGTCCACTTGGCCAAGCTTTTTTTCGCTCGATCCATAAGGCTGGTGCGTGATAGCAGGCATTCAGTGCGTGATAAAGGAATTTGGGTAGGTTTTTTATACATACGTGATAGTGGTAAAACGCTGTAGCGGAACCCGCGATAGCTGAGGGTTGGGTGTACATATATATACAGTAGGCGCGGAAAGTGTTGACGCCATCTTAAAAAAAGAAAACATTCTTGTGGTTAGCAAGGAGAAACAAATAAATTAACACTCACCATTGAATTTAGTATTTACTGACATTCCCCTTCACCTTTATTACCTTCTTAAGGCATCTGGGGAGACTGATGGCGTAGTTTTGCGGAACAGACGGACTAAAACTGCTCCATAGCTGCTTGACTGCAGCCTCAAATTTAGGCAAAGATGATGTGTCCATACTACACAGCTGCCGCTT
>JAGKTI010011602.1:0-13481 GCA_018397915.1 Birgus latro | reverse complement strand
AGAGGGAGGGGGAGGCCGAGGATGAGATGGAGGGATGGAGTGGAGAGGTATATGAGAGAGGGGGGTGTGAGTTGGGAGCGTGGTAGTGAAATGGCAGGGGACAGAGTGACATGGAGGCGATTTGTTTGTGGCCACCCCGTTCGGGATTGAGGCGTCTGGCAATAGATAGATAGAAAAAAATAAAAATAAAATAAAAAAATAACAAGAAAAGAAGCCATCTGTTGTAAACAAGAATTCCTGGACAGGAGAGTGTGCCAGCAACAACAAGTGGTCATGATCTAGCACACAGCACACAGGAACTGCATACAGTACAAATAACTGGAGGTTAATTGGCCCATAATGAGTCTGTGTGTTAACAGCTGACTCTTCTAAAGGTCTAACCAATGTGTTTGAGAAAAAGATAGAGTAGGGGAAGGTTCCCCTTGGGGGAGAGGAAAAAGAGGGAAGATGCACATACAGGAGTCAAATGTAGGTGGGTAGTGGTATGAATGACAGTAGAGTACATGATTATGGTGATAGTTAATACAGAGCTGCACAGTATTAGTAATGAAACGAGGCACAAAGGCAGTGAAGATAGTAGATTTTAGTATGAATGACAGTAGAGTGCATGATTATGGTGATAGTTAATATAGAGCTGCACAGTATTACAAAGTCTGAGAAAAGATGGATATTGGTACTGAAGTATGAGGATGAGGTGACACCAGGGTTGTGGTATGAGGGAGGAGGGGATACAGGGGTGATAAGAGTGGTGGTACATGTATTAGCATGAGAAGTGTGGTAGTACCTGTACAGTACATTGTAAGGGAAGAGTGGTAACACAGCAGAGTATGGTGGGGTGGGTGAGGCAGCAAGGTACAGTATACAGCTCTCACAACTAATGATGGGGTAGGGCAAGATGGGTGTGGGGTATGGAGTGACAAGTGACACCAGGGGTTACAAGGAGATTGGTGACTAAACATCAATGCTGGCAATAGCCTGTACAGGGGGGGGGGGGAACCTTGTGGACTGAGTTCCTGTGCCATTGCAAAATACTGCACAATTTCACTTACCAGAATCAAATGAGGTCAGAACCAGTATTACATTTATTTTTTATCCTGGGTCACACATGAGGAAGCAAAGTACAGGAAATAATTATTTATGGTATACATCAGGAACATAACAGACTGGCAGGTCAAGACTAAACACATATATGAGATTACAGGCAGACCCCAAGATGCAATATCCTGGCATAGCAATGGGGGTAGAAATACCATCCCACCCAGCTGAACGATGGCCAAACCCTGGTATAACTTTTTTTTTAAACTGATTTTGATGATATTTTAGACTTAAATTTTGTGTTTAGGTTGATTATCCTAATGTGTTTTAGTCATAGGTGGGGTGAACACTGTCATTTTGGTGTACAGTTTACTAGGTTTGATTTTTTCCAGTCTTATTTTCGATGATTTCCAGAGTTTATTTTTGTGTTTAGGTGAGTTATAAACTGCTTTTAGGCTTAATCTGGGTTGTTTTAAAGATATTTTGGGGTTTAGGTTGCCTAGAAACTTTTTGGACTCATTTGGGTGGGTTTAGGACTTGGTTGGGGGGGGACACCCAAGGCTCAAAAATGCATCCCTATACATGTCAAATCTACCCCGAGATGTGATACCCTGCCTAGCGATGGGTTTTTACTTAACCAACTGCATCGTTAAACCGAGGCATGCCTGTGCTCTATATGGGATGGAGCAGGCTACACTATGCTGCTCAGAGGCTTGGTTTACAAACACATTATGAACAGTTCTGTCATAAATATAGTTCTTTTACACTAACTTAACCCACATTTTTGCCCCTTTGCACCTTATTTCAAATGGATCAGTGTCAGAAAAAGAAATGCTACAGTTTTACACTGTTTTTGAAGCATTTCTTTAAGACTAGCATCATATTCTAGAGGTTTCATTACAGTTCAAGATGGAGATGGCAAATTTCGACTGTTAATAATAACAGAAAAAGAACCTGCTTCTGCTGGAAAGTCAAGACACATGGAGTAACATTAGGGTGAGCTGATGGGCAGGAAAACTCCCAAATACCAACTAAACTGAGCTACTGTAAATGAATACTGTATTGTACATCATCTTTCTTGTCCTTTTTGAAAAGAAGATCTTGCTTGTGTCAATCCAGGCCCTGATGGATATGGTTCCATTACATCACTATTTTGGTGGTATTTCATGTTACCCAAACCCTCCCTCCTGCACAGCTAATACTAATGACATTCTTATTCTTTTACACAAAGATAAAAGTGTTAACAAAATTTTCAAAGGGTGTGGAATGGGTGGGACTGCACTGTATCAGGTAGAATCACAGGATTTTTTTTTTTATAACCAAGTTTGTGCATAAAGTGCATTGGGCTGAAACTTGGAAATAACCACACCATTATGAGCTGAAACGAGAATCACAGTATAAACTAACTTACCATGAACCAACGTGACCCCAAACCACAGGACATCTCTAGATATACTGTTAAATCAATATGAGCTTACACACACAATACAAACTGAAAAATGACACCTTTTCATAATTCTTATATCATACCCTTACCAAGGACAAAAGATACCTACTGTTAGACGCGCTGTGCCGAATGTGGCACTGCATTACCAATTACATCAGCAATAGGCGGGCCTTCAATTACCTCTTAAAATTCAAGTCTAAGACGTAAGGTATTAAAATACTACATTCACTTTAAAATACTCACCAGCAAATCGTATTTTAAGGAGATCAAGAGGGTGCAAGATCAGCGTGGATGCTACTCCACCCGACACTCCAGCCACTAGATGCTCATAACGCACTCCAGCCAGGGGACTTTTGCTCTTCGGGCTCATGGTGGAGTTTATTATATGGTTCTAGTCACTATCACAAGTCACCACAGGTCATCTTACACGGGGTTTGGTTCGAGTACCAGGAGCGCAAGGCGACACACCTCCACCTCCAGTTGGCCTGCTAGGTACTGATGTTGAGCCAGCTCGAATGATGCAACTTTTATTCTCTGTAGGTCAGGGAGATAAAGTCTTTATTTAATCAATTATGTTATAATATTTTACACAGTAAATATTAAATATCATCGAGCTACTATTTGGTGTCTGTTGAACATCCAATTTAGGAAATGTCACAAAAGAACCATAGACCATTTTGAAAACAAGAGAAGTAGTGTTCATATGTTAATTGTTATAAATTTCTTAATTAATTACCAATTCAATAATGTAACAAAGTATGTGATACATACCCTAAAATATGACTGTTGTCTCTTGAAATATATACAGTGTAAAAGGCTTTTCAGACTAGTACATGTGAAATAAAGAAAACCAAAATAATATGTTGGCAACTTGATCAGCTGGCCTGGCTGCTCTTTCAAATCCTCCAGCATGGCGCGTATCTGCAGGGTTAGGTAAGTTATTTATCCTTTTAATACTTTAATTACTCTCTGTCTTGTTCACTCGATTGCGTATATATGCTTTCTTGACATTCATGTGCATTTAGTTGCAAATTATAGTACACTTTCTTTTTTGTTATGCAGTATTTAAATGTTTAAATTTTATACAGACACTCCAAGGCACCGTGGGTTCAGATGTTACCAGTAAGACTTATAAACGAGTGTATTGGTTGAAGAATGTCGGGAATATGGTGTATATACAGAGTTTCTTCCGTTGAGGTGGAGCCAAGTTCTCAAGGGCTTGGGAAATGAATGTTTTAACTTCTGGCTCAAATCATCGAACAGGCTGTGTCCTACCGGTAGTTGTAGCCTATGATCGTAATTTATTATTCTTTGATTATGGCTACTACTTCATTCCAATTCATAGTTGAGGTTTAAGATTGAGAAGTATAATGTTAGTTTCAGACATGTGGGGAATTTCAGATTTTAACCCTTCCCAATCCTGAGATATTTTTATCTGGAGTATTTTGAACCCCAGACCATGCAGTTTCAAATTAATAATAGTGTCGTAGGTGAATTCACAAATTTGTTCTGTTTCAGAACTTTGTTAGATCTTTGTGACGTTAGAGAGCTCCTGTGCATTTGTATGTTCATTGCTAGTTGTTATTGCCTGACGCATTGACTGTGGATTTTTTTTGGGGGGGGGCAGTTGATTGGTGCTTTTGTTTTCATCACCAATCATAAGTCGGCTTAACTGGCAGTCACTTCAGCCAGATTTTGAATTTCGGTATCATGATGGTGTCTCTGTGCTCTGGCTGTGAGAATACAGTAATTATTTCTCAGTAATTTTGAAATTTCATGGAGATTATGCTGAAGCTACAGTATTAAATTTTTAAGACATCATGGTGTTCTGGCAGCTCAGGTGATCTTTAAAATCTAAAAATCGTTGTTGCTTCAGAGAGGATAAACATACCCGTACTGTATCTGATTTTGTGGCCATAACGCCCTCATTCTGAAAACGAAAGAGAGATGAAAGTGCAATTGCCAAGTGTCTGATTTAATGGGTACTGTACTTAGCTTGACAGGGGTAGGTTCTGTTAGGTTAGGTTAGGAATTTAGGCTAGACATGCAAACTGTTTTTCCGATGGCTTTTGATGTGTTGCGAATGATTTTGACCATCAGTTCTATCGAAAATTGCAACCATAGTTTTTGTGATTTTCCCCTCGTAAAATCCATAGATGAGGATGGGGGAAAATTAAAAAAAAACTGGTGATTTGCGATAGAAATGAAGGTCAAAATAGTTCAAACCACATAAAGAACCACCAGAAAAACATTGTTTGCTTGCTGAAATCCAGAGATGTAATAAACTACAGTTTTACAGTACTGATTGGGATGATGATGATAACAGTAGTAGCAGGTGGTTAGGCTATGTGAAATTTTTGTGACTGGTAAGCCTATGATAGTGTGTAAATCTCAAATTTTTGCCCCTGCTTCATGTTCTGGGGTTTATATACATAATTTCATACGTACGAGTAGAATTTGTTACAAACTAGAATTCTGCCTGCTTTTTGGTACCGGTAAGTGGGGGGAATGTAAGAAAATGTTCTGGAAGGAGGTAAAGAGAGCTAGACAGGGTGCCAACGAAGGCAGTGGGGGTGTGAAAGATAAAAATGGTAGATTACTAGTGGAGAAGGGAGAAAAAGTAAACAGATGGAGAGAACACTTCAATGAACTGTTGAACATAGAGAATGAAAGTAATGCAAGTATAAGTGGCTGGGGAATGGCAGGGAGAAGGAGGGTTGTGAGAAGAGAGGAAGAAATCACCAGGATGGAAGTGGTGGAAGCAATGAAGAAAGTTAAAATGGGGAAAGCCCCAGGAATTGATGGAGTGTGTGGTGAAATGCTGAAGCATGGGGGAGAGATAGTAATAGAATGGATGTGGAAGGTGTGCAGATTGGCTTGGGAGGAGGGTAGAGTCCCGGAGGATTGGAAGTCAGGTATAATTATTCCTCTGTACAAAGGAAAAGGGGAAAAAGCAGTGTGTGGTAATCATAGGGGCATTTGCCTTCTCAGTGTAATAGGAAAAATATATGGTAGGATACTTATTGACAGAGTTAGGGAAATTACTGAGGAATTAGTTGGAGAAGAACAAGGAGGTTTTAGGAAGGGAAGAGGTTGTGTAGACCAGATATTCATTCTTAGGTCCGTAGTGGAAAAGTTTCTGGAGAAGGGCAAGAAGTTGTATGCAGCCTTCATGGATCTGGAGAAAGCATATGACAGGGTGGATAGACAAGGTTTGTGGAAGGTATTAAGAATATATGGAGTGGATGGGAAGTTGTTGAGGGCAGTGAAGAGTATGTATGAGGGTGCTAAGGCTGCAGTGCGTGTGGATGGCAAACTGAGTGAATCTTTCCATCTGAAGGTTGGATTGAAACAGGGATGTGTCATGTCTCCATGGTTGTTCAATCTGTATATGGATGGCGTTATAAAAGAGATACAAGGTCGGGCAGTGGATGTTGGAGCGGCCCTAGTGAGGGAGGGCAATGTTTGGAAGCTACCTGTACTGTTGTTTGCAGATGATACTGTGTTGTTGAGTGAAGACGAAGGGGAGCTGCAAGGCTTGGTAGATGAGTTTGGGAGAGTGTGTAGGAAACGGAATCTAAAGGTGAATGTGGGAAAGAGTAAAGTGATGGTCTTCGAGAGAAGTGAAGCCAGTGAGTGTATAGTGAGACTGGATGGGGGGGAAATGGAGAATGTGAGTGAATTTAAGTACTTGGGCAGTGTGATGAGTAAGGATGGTAGTCTGGAGGGTGAAGTGCTCGAAAGGGTACAGCAGGGAAGGAAGGTTGCTGGTTCGTTGAAAGCAGTGATAAGAAACAGGGAGGTGAGCATGGAAGTGAAAAAGTTGTTACATGACAGTATTGTGATACCAACTCTGACAGATGGAAGTGAAGCGTGGACCCTGTTGGAAGGACAGAAGTCAAGAGTGAGAGCAGTGGAAATGAGTTATTTGAGAGGAGCGTGTGGAGTCACATGGAGGGACAGACTAACAAATGAGGAAGTGAAGGAGCGTTGGGGTGTGGTTGAGGACGTGATGGGAAGCGTTAGGAGAAACACGTTGAGGTGGTTTGGGCATGTGGAGAGGATGGAGAGTGAAAGATTGACAAGGAGAGTGTATGTGAGTGAGGTGGAGGGGGCGAGAGGGAGGGGGAGGCCGAGGATGAGATGGAGGGATGGAGTGGAGGGGTATATGAGAGAGGGGGGTGTGAGTTGGAAGCGTGGTAGTGAAATGGCAGGGGACAGAGTGACATGGAGGCGATTTGTTTGTGGCCACCCCGTTCGGGATTGAGGCGTCTGGCAATAGATAGATAGAAGTGGGGTGGAATAAGTAGTTGACATTTTTTTCCCGAACAACTTTGATAGCCACCTGAACAGAGTAATTGAAGTCAGTTTGCCAATTTGTACAACCATGGGTTTTAATTGTGACAAAATGTTTTTCTGTTTTGTTGTTGTGAATAATCTAATTAATCTTCAAAACATGTTGTAAATCACCCATTTTCAAGTTTTGCCCCCCACCCCCACCTCACTCCACTGACAATAACTGGGGACTGGTGGGGATTCAGGGGTTTGGGGTGGGAGAGCATGGCTTAAAAAGTTAATTTTCAAGAGAAATGATGGTAGAAATAAATCAGATCACATAAAAAAAAGCACCTCATAAACTACTGGTACTCTCTAAACTATGGTAATGGGCTGTGCCCAGCAGTATTAACTACCTCATCATGTACAAACCTAACCTTCAAAATGCAGAAACCGTATGTTACCAGTTGTTTTGCGAGAGAAATAAAGGTAAAAGTAGATTGAATTGCAAGAAACAACCCAGAAAAAAGTCATACTAACCAAATGGGCTGCATCCCCCAGACCCTCCCTCCCTTCGACAATATCAGCCACCACGTCGCATTCAAACTGAACCTTCAAAATGCCAAAATTTTGCTTACTTTGAGGTTGTCCATTGTGTAGAGTATCATGAATGTCTGTTTTTTCTGTAAATATGCAGTAATTTACAGTTAGGATGATCAACCTCTCTTGGTAACACCCTGTGATCACGTAAGTCAATGGCTGCATCGTCGTCTTCAACAAATTTCCTTATGTTACCCAGTAATGGAGAGAACAGTCACATCTCCCAGCCATTTTTAACTGATTTCAAATTCAAAGCTGAGGAGGCGTGGCTGCTTATATAAGTGTCGCATGTCCCAAAACAAGCCCTCCCTTTTGCTTCCTTGCCTCAGTCTGATTGGTCAGTGCATCTGCCCCAAGTGCCTGCAATCACCTCTCCATCTGTCCCCCTCCACAGTCAAGGTTTTATTAAAGAGTTACTAATGGTGATTAATATTCATTTGCAGCAAGTACTTACACTGGGAAAACATTAGTAGAAAGTGAGGTCTCTAAATTTTTAAAAGGAAATTTCCTAATTCCATGGTTGTCCAAAATGGAAAGTTGTCCAGGTTTATGCAATGAACTTGGTGTTTTGTGCTGTCACCTTCTCAAAAGGCCTTACTGATGTGCAGAAAGATAGTTTTCTGTGTAACATTACTTAATTTCTTCCTTATATAAAGATAGATGGACAAATTGGAGTTTCACACTTGCAGGAATTTTGTAGTTTTGTAGCGTACATTGTGTTTGCCTAATAAAATTACTTTTTTTTCTTCTATATACAGTATTTCCCTTGCAACTCATTTAAAATACTGTATAGATGTTTTGCTGCATGGGTTTGTCATAGGGCTGTATTATTGGCATCCCGCCCCCCCCTCCCACCACCACCACCAGATACAGTTAAGCATGCTGGTAGTGATATTTTCCTCCATGCTGATGACACAAAATTTTTCAAGCATATATTTATCCATAAAGATTCCAGCAGAATACAATAAGAATTTAGTGAGATTAGGCAGTGGTCATAAAACTTTGCAAAAGTTTCATCCAAATAAATGCAACTATTGGGTATAGGAGAACAGGGAATATATTTGTTCAGGAGGAATAATGTATGATGTAGGAAGAGATGAGTGAATGTTGCTGAGAAGGACCTCAAGGTAATTTTAGGAAGAGATCTTCAGTTCATGGAACACCTGGATGCAAAAATAGTTTAATCCAGCAGTTTAGTTATAATCAGAACTTTCAGTTCATTACCGTAGATAAAGAAATATTTAAGGCATTCACATGCATGGTGAAGCTACACCTGGAATATGCAGACCAGGTTTAGTGTCCATACAGGGGTCAGAAAAAATGAAACTGTAAAGGATGTAGGAAGATTTGCAACGAAATTAGTTCCATCCATCCATCTGTCATCCAGTCCTATGTTGCCCCATGAGGAGTTTAGGAGCCCAGGGCTAGGCAAGTTGGTGCTGACATTTAAGATGAGAGTGACCAGCTTCACTCATCCCTGAGTGGCATCACATGAGCAATAAACCCCAACCATCCCTTGGATGTAAACCTACACAGACTCCGATTGGAGCGCCTTAATTACCCACTAAACCTTCAGGTGCCATAATGTGGTTATATGGTTACCACCCAGTTTAGTAAATGGTTTCCTGGTGTACAGAAAATCATTTGGTTTGTCACTCAGTGTAGAGTCACCCATAGGCAAAAGGAAGAGGAGAGAGGGAAGGAAAGAAAGACAGAAGAAGGAGGGTAAAGTCACCCATAGGCAGAAGGAAGAGGAAAGAATGAAGGAAAGACAGACAGAAGAGGAAGGAAGGAAGAGAGGAAAGGGTAGACACCCAAAGCAGCACTACATCGAGTTCCATCATTGAAAATTTATTATTTCAAGAAAATTGAAGAAATTAAATCTACCATCATTAAGATACAGAAGAACTTAAAGGGATATGGTGAAGGCTTTTAAAATCATGAAGGGAATGTATGAGCAATCGGTGTGTGAGCTCTGTTTTGAAAGCCAAGAGAACTTGATAACCAGAGGACATGAAAGGAAAATTTGTAAGAAACTGCCAAAACTGAACATTAGGAAATAGCAATGCATTTTTTTAAGTGGTGCATGTGTGGAACAGTTTGGCAGCATCAGTAGCTAATGCAGATAGAGTTAAGAGTTTCAAGAGTTTTTTGGATAGGGAATGGAATGACAAGAACAAAATCTTTTTACGTAGCACAGATCATCCTCACCAACTACGTAAGTTAGAATGTAGAGCTGGAAACACAGGCACACTAATCCCTTCCAGAAATCAAGTGAGTTTTGAGTACATTGGCAATGCTATTCCACATGGAGAAGGCCATCATTATGACAAGATTTTTGCCATAATACTGACAGTTTTAAAACTACTGTAAATTAGAATAGGGAGGTTGCAGGCCTTTTGTAAGAACATCAGGGAGGTTAGGTTAGATTAATTTAAGCAAGGCTAACTATAACTAAAGACTGTACTGTAGCTGTGATAAAAATCATTGTCAGAATCAAATTAATTACTATAAACTAGTAGGAAAGCTTAGATTGGGTTTGAAAATGTGTTTGTGAAAATAGCAAATTGACTAGGTGTAGTATGTTACAAAGCTTATGGTTTTTTGATTGGGAATGTAAGACACCATTGTTGTTCTGCATAACAATGTACAGTAGTGCCATCTTTATTGGCCAGTCATTCTGTAGGTTAGGTTAGGTTTAGGATAGGTTGGATTTGATTAGTTTAATAACTGACAAACCTAACCTTATCTAACTTCCAAAAATACAAATCACACTACAATGATGTATAATAGAACATGGTGCCTTACATAACTCAGTCCAGGCTCTCTTGTCTTTGTCATAATATATCTCTAAGGAGTGGGGAAAATAAGGCAAATAACACTAAAAAGACCTTTCAGCATATTAAGAATGCATCCTGAGTAAGACAAGAGCACAAGAAAAAAAATCGGTCAGCAGTATAATAGGGAGGACAATATTGGTATTATTGACCCCCACCGTAGTTATACTTCTGCATTTAAAATTATATATATCCACATTAGGGTAATGACACCCAAAGTAAAAATGGTTACAGCCAGACCAATAATGCTACATTTGGAGTGCTGGGATCTGAGGCTAGGCCTCCATAGGCTAGTTGAGAACATTTAAAATATTCTTGAAGCCCTCTCACATGACTTCAGAAATGGACTCGTGTGGGAGATGTTGCATGTCGATGATTTGGTGTTGATTGCAGAGAATGAAAGGGGGGCAGAGGAAAGAATTAGAAAGTAGGGAGATGGTGTGGGGCACAAGGACTTGAGAGTAAATGCAGATAAAACAAAGGTGATGGTTGGTCTTGGGTTGGCGGCAGTACTGTCAACAAAGATGGAGTGTTGACGTGTGGTCTGTCCACAACGGCGTGGGAAGTAATTCCATCTTTTGCAGTGTTTGTTATAAGTGGGTGTGGGAGGCGGTGGCTCAAGCAGTAGAGAGGTGACCTGCCATCCTACTGGACCCAGGTTCAAATCCCTGCTGGAGCAGGGAACAGTTTAAGGATATGGATATCATTAAATCAGACTTTACTGATCTACCAGAAGACCCACCATGTCATAATAATACCCCCGCTAATACCAATACACCAGTCCTGTATGGAACAGCCCTAGCATGTATGGATGGTGGGTGTTAGTGCCAAAGTGATGAGATGTAAAGGTGTATGGTATGTAGGAGGACTACTGGGCCATGGGAGCAGGGTGTGAAGCCTATGCCCAGAGTTGAACACACACACACGCACACACACACACACACAGAAAGATGTAGTGGTATTAGAGGTAGACTTCAAGATAATGAAAATTTCATGTGTTCATTGTGTTGGGGAGAGCATGTGGAGATTGTCAGGCGTGAAAAGATTGATCATGCTGTGAGTCTTTTGAGTGTATGGAAGCGTTTTGCTACTTGGGAGACATGTTATGTGCTGGAGGCAGGGCTGTAGCTAGCTTTGTAGCTTGAGTGAAGAGTGGTTGGAAGAAGTTCAGGGAGCTGTTGCCTCTCCTTACATTGAGAGGGCTCTCTTTCCATGGGGGAGGTGGTGGCTGAATCAGTAGAGATGTGGCCTGCAGTCCTAATGGACCCAGGTTTGAATCCTGGCCGGGGCAGGGAACAGTTTAAGGATTTGAATTTCATAAAAGCGGACTTTACTGATCTACCAGATGACCCGCCGACATGTAAAAAAACTCCCACTAATACCAATACTCCAGTCTTGTATGAGTATAGACTGTATTCAGTATGGACGGTGGGTGTTAGCGTCAAAGTGGTGACATGTGGAGGTGCATGGACGTAGGAGGACTACTGGGCCTTGGGAACGAGCTGTGAAGCCTATGCCCAGAGTCGGACGCATTGGGAAAAAAAAATGCTGAGGGATCTTTGTATGTGGCATGCATTAGGAAGACCATCACTTTGCTTCCCTGTTCTTCTCAATTAGTTGGAGAAGAACAAGGAGGTTTTAGGAAGAGAAGAGGTTGTGTAGACCAGATATTCATTCTTAGATCCTTAGTGGAAAAGTTTCTAGAGAAGGGCAAGAAGTTGTATGCAGCCTTCATGGATCTGGAGAAAGCATATGACAGGGTGGATAGACAAGGATTGTGGAAGGTATTAAGAATATATGGAGTGGATGGGAAGTTGTTGAAGGCAGTGAAGAGTATGTATGAGGGTGCTAAGGCTGCAGTGCATGTGGATGGCAAACTGAGTGAATCTTTCCATTTGAAGGTTGGATTGAAGCAAGGATGTGTCATGTCCCCATTACGAATTTGAATGTACCCTAGAATTTTCCGCTCAAGAAGAGTAACAAAAGCCACCTCAATCAGTACACAAATAATTAAAACCAAATAATTTATTACGATAACTACAAACACAAAATAGTTAGCCTGAACTACCTGCTCGCCATCAATTTTTCCTCCTAATAGAAACACAAAAATAAGCCTAGGCAAGATATGATATTCAACAAAATAAAACTATTTCAACTACCCAATCCTTTCGTACTAAGGCAGTTTTATTCTCTCTAGAACCATGGTTGTTCAATCTGTTCATGGATGGGGTTATAAAAGAGATACAAGGTCGGGCAGTGGATGTTGGAGCGGCCCTAGTGAGAGAGGGCAGTGTTTGGAAACTCAATGTACTGTTGTTTGCAGATGATACTGTGTTGTTGAGCGAAGACGAAGGGGAGCTACAAGGCTTGGTAGATGAGTTTGGGAGAATGTGTAAGAAACGGAATCTAAAGTTGAATGTAGGGAAGAGTAAAGTGATAGTCTTCGAGAGAAGTGAAGCCAATGAATGTACAGTGAGATTGCATGGGAAGGATATGGAGAATATGAGTGAATTTAAGTACTTGGGCAGTGTGATGAGTAAGGATGGAAGTCTGGAGGGTGAAGTGGTCGAAAGGGTGCAGCAGGGAAGGAAGGTTGCTGGTTCGTTGAAAGCAGTGATAAGAAACAGGAAGGTGAGCATGGAAGTGAAAAAGTTGTTACATGACAGTATTGTGATACCAGCTCTAACATATGGAAGTGAAGCTTGGACCCTGTTGGAAGGACAGAAGTCAAGAGTGAGAGCAGTGGAAATGAGTTATTTGAGAGGAGCATGTGGAGTCACATGGAGAGACAGACTAACAAATGAGGAAGTGAAGGAGCGTTGTGGTGTGGTTGTGGACGTGATGGGAAGCGTTAGGAGAAACACGTTAAGGTGGTTTGGGCATGTGGAGGGGATGGAGAGTGAGAGACTAACGAGGAGAGTGTATGTGAGTGAGGTGGAGGGGGCGAGAGGGAGGGGGAGGCCGAGGATGAGATGGAGTGGAGAGGTATATGAGAGAGGGTGTGAGTTGGGAGCGTGGTAGTGAAATGGCAGGGGACAGAGTGACATGGAGGCGATTTGTTCGTGGCCACCCCTTGCGGGATTGAGGCGTCTGGCAATGGATAGATAGATAGATGTATTAGGAATGTATTGCTGTATGGTACTGAGGGCTGGGCATTAAAAGAAGAGGATTTTTGCAGGCTCAAATGTACAGAAATGACGATGATTAGTTGGATGTGTAGTGCATCCTTAAATGCAAGGCCTGGAGGGGCTAGGTTTACGATGGAAGAGTTAAGAGGAAGGATGAGA